>CBVK0100357380.1:0-12812 GCA_900067695.1 Picea abies
AATAGGTCTCGTCTCTGGAAACCTCTCAAAAAAAAAAAAAAAAAAACTCTGAAGTGAATTAGAAGTTCACCCTCCCATCTATCATAGCATGGCATCTATCCAGTGCTATAAAAAAAGTCCTCAATAAAATGATAGTCCACTTAATAAGTCATGGCCTCTATATCAAAGAATACACATAATATAAAAGCATGCAGCTAATGTGCCGACCATCACCAATAAAGTGTGAAAATGGTCGACAGTAACAATGAGAAGAACCTATCATCCTCTGCATCGAGCAAGGTGATCAGTAACTGTCCACCAGCCACCTGAAAATCACCAGAAGAAGGTAAGTCGCATGCAGTATACCTCTGAGAGTAGGCAAGCTAACTCTCAATTGCAACACCAACTGGGACATCAGGAAACTAGGGAAAATCCTCCCCTCTCCTAGATATCCCAGTGATAAAATAAATACCCTCCTAAGTGGGATGATACCACTGATGTGGGACATCAGGAAACTAGGGAAAATCCTCCCCTCTCCTAGATATCCCAGTGATAAAATAAATACCCTCCTAAGTGGGATGATACCACTGATGAGGACCAACTATGAATGTCTGTTGATGCGAATCCCATCGACAGATCAATTGTGCAAGAAAAGCGGAATTCACCTTCAGCGATGTAGCCTCCCCGTAGTACTTGAGGATTCCTACATTTCTCAAGAGGAGCCACATCGCTGCAGTACTAGGCCGAGGGTACAAATCCCTCTCCCTCTCTCTGGCCTCCCACTCCCGAACCATATTTTACTGGTCCAGTCTCTATTGTTGCTCCTCCATGTGCTAACATCTCTGCATAATTATCTTATAATTTACATCAGCATCAAACATAAAAACATACCTTTTTTTCTCAGTAAATGAGAAATTTATTTCAAAATATGAAAACATAAATTTTGTCAAAAAAAAAAGCATAGTCTTTGGTTCACCTGAAAAATAGTAACACAACACCCATGGTGCACACACATATCTTATGCACCGCATGCAAAGTGAAATTAATTTCATTCGGTGCATAGTAATTTTTCTATGCACCAATGCATTATATATCACGAACACACTTCTATTACACTATTTATTTTCCATGATGTGTCTATTATTATGTATGCATCAGTGTGTTAAATATAAATGATGGACCGCTCGAACAACTATCTATTTTAAATGGTGCATGTAGTATTATGAACGCATCGGTGTGTTCCATATAACTAACACACTGTTAAATCGAAACTATTTATTTCCGTCAGTGTGTTCATAATAAACACACTAGTGTGTTAATTATAAACAACGCACTTGTGTGTTAGTTATAAACAATGCACCGGTGCATTTATTCAGAATGCACAGGTGAATATAAATAGTTTCCATTTACCAGTGTGTATAGTTTTATGAATGTACAGGTGCGTACATATAAAGGACACATCGTTCATATGTTAATTTTCTATTTCAAATGGTATGTATATTTTTAGGAACACACTGGTGCATTCCCTATAACCAACACATCATTGAAAATAAAATAATTATTTAAATCGGTGCGTTAACAATAAACACACCAGTGTGTTTGTTATCAGAAATTCATCAGTGTGTTTATTCGACATGCACAGATGAAAATAAATAGTTTCCATTCAACGATGTGTATATTTTTATGAACGCAATCGTCCATACATACAAACGACACATCGTTAAGTGGAAACTATGTATTTTGGATGATGCTTTTGTTACTTCAAATGCACCGGTGAATTCATTGGTAAGTATGCATTGGTGCATCGCTGGTAAGTATGCACCAGTGTGTCATTGGTAAGTACACACCAGTGCATTCCGTAATACATTGCACCATCAAAAAAAAACTATACATGATCGGTGCGCCCTATAAAATTTATAGGGCGCACCACGCACAGTGCGAACCGAATGGCTCGAACACACTGCGCAAAAAAAAAATTTGAAAAACAATGCAAATTTAACTCAATTTCTAAATTTAATATTCTTAAAATACAATGTACAAAGAAATATAATTTACCCATACATTTTCCCATCGAGGAGGCATCATTGGGATGTAGTGAAAAAAATGAAATTTTCCCACCATATGGAAAAATTGGAATCCCATGAATAGAGCACCAAATGAAATCAATGTAAGCAATAGAAGCACTGATGAAAATGCACTTCAATTGGAAAAAGGAGGAAATGGTGCTTGAGAGCTTCTCTCGACCGGAAATGGTAAAAAAAAAAAATTACCGCCGGTTTGTTTTTTTAATTCAACCATGTTCTGCTGCGCTCGGGTTAAGCACACCAATTCACACAACTGTGGATAGTGCAACGTTACTTTTAAAAACATTTTGATGGTGCACCATATGGATTGCATCAGAGTTCCCTCATGAAAAATGCACACTGGTCTATCTTTTGCAGCCCAGTGCGCTTGTTGGATGCAGGCCTAGTCAAGAGAAAAGGCTATTTTGGGAATAGAAGCATGCAAGGAGGAAAGGATAGATGGAAGGAAAAGTATCATGTGTAAGAGAAGTAAGTGAGGAGTGCATGCAAGGAATACCTAACGACACTAGGGTTCAGGTTTTTGTAATTTTTGGTAATGGTTGATGAGCCAGGTATATAAATAAGTAGTACGTAGAGGAAGAAGTGATGAAAGGGAAGATGTACACAGAGGAAGAGAGAGTTGTAATAATTGTATGAGTCATTAAGTTTCTAAGCTAGGGAAGTAGTAAGCAACTCTATTCTGAGGGTTAGATCACAGGCTAAGGATCCTGGTGCGATCTAGTCAAACTCACAGGGATTGAGGAGCATGTGGAAGAGAGTAAGACCTGAGATTGTAAACATGTGCGGTGTAATATATTATTGAACCATAATAAAATCTTGAGAGCCAAATCTTTGTGGACATATCCCAGGAGGAGGTGAACCACAGTAACACCTGTGTTATGTGAAAGAATGTATGTGTATTTATGGTTGATTAATTATTGAATGTTATATGAATGAATCATTTAGTTAGATCTAATATTCCACATGCATGAATAGAATGTTTGCTATAATTAGATGTAAGATTGAATGAATAAAGATTATAGAGTACAACCGCATATATCCACTCATTCTTGGATTTCAAACACCTGACTATTGAAGCCACTCATAGAGATAACTCAGGTGAGACTACACAGTACACTCTATGTGTTGCATTGCCTTCTGGTCTACCAAATGGACCGATAGTTTTAAAGGTATTTTGTTGGGAGCTTGTCAAATCTGAACCAGGGTCAATCTATGATAGAAAGGTAGAATCAGAATAACCCATAAAGAATCATAAATACTAATAAAAGGGTAAAAGCCAACAAATGGTTGTGTTTTCAGTTGGTCGGTTGATTGGTTGGAAGAAAATGGGATTGAGTATGCGATATTTTCGGAAGACGCATCAAAGGAATGTCAAACCGGATAACAAGACATTGAGAGAATGACAATCTAAAAGGGGATGTTGAGACTGTGGAATCCAACGAAGGTAAAGATAGAAAGTTGGTTGAAGACAAAGAAGCAATAATTCACACAGAAAGATAACAGAAACCTAAAGTTGACACCACGCAAATATCTGGACAAGTAAATATTCAGTGACTTCCATGAAGTATTCTTACGTGATTTCCCGCATGTATTGTAGGAGTGGATAAAAATATTGAAGTACAGCCATCCCACCAATCAGATCAAACAGCTAGATTGGAATCCTGAAGATACCGTGCAACTACAACAAGTTGATAATAAGTTTACATATGCAGTAGATTTCTGGTTAGACAACATTATTGTAGGATTTATCACAGAATTTGCAGTTAATACACCGAAATATTATAACGCAGTTGAACAAGATTTCTTGAAAGGACCTCAAGGTAGGTATATCAGATTGTTATAAACTTCTATTAATATATTACTATATAAAATAGGTGTAATAACAATGGATTCAAACAACTAGACTTCCCTACGTGCATGGGGGAAGGGGGGAAGCACTGACAAGAGAAGGAGAAATGGAAGGAGAAGTGGATAAAGGAAAGAAGGAGGAGGCCTTGGACCCAATTATGATGGATGAATACCAAACCAAGTGGATCATGGAAACAACTAGAAAAACAGGCAGTGGAGTACCCTACCAATATAATGTGAACATCAGTTGTAGCCACGAGGGAAGGATTGGAAAGTGATGAAGAAGAGGTAGAGGATCTTCAATCTATGGAGCATATTGAGGAAATCCTGCGCACGACATATGAGATGAAAACAAGAGGTCCAAGAGAGGGAATAGAAGGCATCACTCCTATCCATATCAATGTCAATGTGGAACCCATAAACCCATGTGCGACTAATACACCAAGAAGAATACCACCATTTAGACAACTGAATTTTGGGAGAAGGAGGACAGCAGGAAGTATATCTACACAAGGAACAACAACTAGGGGATCCATTTCAGGAAGCATTAGTCAAGTATCTACACCGCGAGGAGCTAGTAGTTCATCATTCAGGATGGAAGGACATTATCCCACCATCAGGTTACCATAATTCAAAGGAGAGGCATCAAAAGACCCAGAGAAGCACTTGTTTATTTGTGAAAATATCTGGGAAGTGAAACAGATCATAGATGACGACACTAAACTTCCATAGTTAGCTATCACGCTAAGAGATCGCGCACTGGATTGGTACATGAGTTTAGCTGCAAACAGTCCGCCAAGGACAACCAAGATGATTGAATATATTAAAAATCTATTGATAAATGAGTTCCATAAGCCTAGTTCAGAGGATCAATACATGAACGAGATGATAGAGATTATATAGAAACTAGGATAATATGTATGGGAGATTGACCATAGATTCAAACAATTGAAGGGAAAGATAAAGTATGTCATGACAGATATGCATCATAGGATTTTTTTGTCAATTCACTGCTACCACACTTGAAATACCCATTGCGACAAGAGAAGTTTCAGACATAGGAAGAGGCTCTACAAGCAACCCTACAACTGGAAGAGAACCAATATCAGAAGATAGATCTAGCCATAGAGGAGTTGAAGGAGGATCTGAAGAAATTAACATTCAAGCTAAACCAGAACAAAGGTAAGGAAAAAAGAGAAGCCATTTGGTGTGCCACATGTAGGACAGAAGGACACCATAAGAACAAATGTCCAAAATTCACATAGTACATGGTAGCAGGAATGCCAAACCCATTGCCCATAGGAGTACTATAGTGTGAGATATGTAATAAATAGGGGCATGATCCATATCACTTCCCAATGATGCAAAAGTACCAGACAGTACCTAAGAGCTCATATTGAAAGTTTTGCAAGTTAGTAGGCCATGATGATAAAGATTACAGAAAAATGGACCTCATGAGGGAAATAACATTAGACACATACAAGGTGCAGGAAGAAATGATGACCAAGCAATATACACCACATTTTAACCAGGTACCAGCCTCGTATAACACTCTGCAGTAACAGTATAACATTGTGCAACAACAATATAACACTGCGCATCCGCAGTACAATACTGTATAGCCACACTATAACCCCATGCAACATAACCAGGCTCCTCAGTATAATGCACCATGAGGGGATCGAGTTGGCTATAGAGGTGGAGGAAGAGAAAGAGGAGGATTTGGAAGAGGCATAGGACCAGTGGTATGTCACATTGTCAACAACCAGGACACTGTGCAAAAGAATGTCCACTTCCACCCGGAACATGTATGTATTGTCACGCATCAGATCATGACATAGAAGAATTCCCGACACTATTAGGGAAGATCCAGGAGAAGAGAAATCAAAACAATCAGAATGTTTAGTGGATTTCGGTAGAAGCGAGGGATAAAGGAAGAAACATCAACATAGTTACGCAGGGAGGCGCTAAAATAGGAAACGACGCAGTAAGGAAAGAGCCAGCACAACACCAATGGGTGAAGAAGAATGTCAAACCAAAGAAGCAGTTTGATGCGAAGAATGAAAAGGAGATATTCAAGCATGCTAGACAATAATTCATGAAGTCATACATTGCATCGACATCAATTGTGAAATATAATAAGGAAGTACTAACGTACGAGATACTTCCATCGTTGGATCACACCAAAGAAGCACAACCCCTGGGACAAGTAAGTATGATTAAGGGTTTTTTGCAATCATGTGTTAAACTAATAAATGATCCAACCTTTGTTAAAGTATTAAAAAATATTCTAGAAATATTTAGCATAGAGGCAGAAAGAAATATAGAACGGAAAATAGTTAATCATTTGCATACAAGAAGGAGAACAAATAGGGAATTCAGACTGAATGCCAACATTGGAGATTTCAACATGGGAGATATTATACTAGATTGGAGATTTCAACATGGGAGATATTATACTAGATTTAGGATCTGAAGTAAATGTGATACCTAATCAAACATGAAAATGTATGGGATAACCCACATTAGGATATTCACATGTTCAGTTGAAACTAGAAAATCAACAGAGAGTTCTAACAATTGGAAGACTAAAAGGAGTGATAGTAGACCTGGATGGAGTGTGCACTAAAGCTGACTTCGAAGTAATAGAGATAGTGGATGGAACAACACCTTATCCAACATTGCTTGGATTGGATTGGGCATTTTAAAATCAGGCCATAATCAACTTAAATATGAGGAAGATGAAATTTGAGTCAATATAGTACAGAGCCAATCCATTTGAAGGGAAAAGGTTTGTAGAACCTACTTGCTTGGACCTCGAGGAAATTAACTAGTTGTATAGAAAAACCACGCGAGAAAAATATTATGTGAAACCAAATGTAGATGGGGTACTCAGTTGGAGAAGCCTCACCTCATGTGCATCAGACCCAGATATGGGCTTAGAAAACTAGCAACAGAGGCTACACGAAGTCTCCACAAGAATATGCACAAGAATAGACCATGTAGTAAGATGGGTAGGTACGGAGATAAGGGAACCTCCCAGATTCCATGGGGTGAATGATTTCAGATCATTCTTAACATGATACGAATATGAAGTGTTATAAAATGAGAGGATCTTAGCCTTGGATATGCCACTCAAGGAAACACCTGCAAGATGGTGGGGTGCGCACAAAGAAACAATTAAGGACTGGTACCAATGTAAGCGTTATTATGCATTAGGTTTGGCTCAGGACATGGAAGCAACCAGCTACACAAATATGATGAACATGGGGAACCAACAGAACACTTGGAGAAGTGCAGAATGCTATGGAGAATGACACCACTAGAGGAATGGACTCATCATTTTGTTCACACATTAGAAGCGATTCCAACAAACTGGTATACGGACCAGGAATTGCGCAGAGGAACTACAAACTGTACAATATTACAGCAGAAATTTACAGTCACTTTCTCATTTGAGCATGAGAACCCCAACATAGAATTAGTACTTAAACAAATCAGAGGGGTGATATTCATTAAAGAACTGAAATTTGAACTTGTGAAAGAAGAACAAAAGAAAAATAGACAAATAGTAAAAGAACTACTTTCATGCTACCACGTGAAGGAAAAAGAACTAGATGAAGACGACGATGAAATATTCAGATTGAGGAAGTTGAAGGTGAAAGAGAAGTGGAATTTCCACCTATGGAATCAAAAGTATTTTTTGTACTGATCAAGGTGAATAAAATCAACATTGGGACAGTTGAGAATCCCAAAATGGCCAGCATTGGAGACTATTGGGATGAGCAAACATTGGAAAGCATAACAGAGTTACTACATGAGTACAACGACCTATTCCCAGTAAAGTTCAAAGAAATAAAATGCATAGTAGGAGAGCTAGGTGAAATGAAGATACCTCTCAGAGCTTAGGCAAGACCGATCAGACAGTGACCATACAGACTAAACCCTATATATCAGCAAAAATTCAAATCCGAAAACAATAGGATGTTGGAGGATGGAATCATAGAACCTGTAGAGGAATCTGAATGGGTAAGCCTGATGGTAGTTGAGGAGAAGAAATAGGGTGGGATAAGGATAGGTGTTGACTTGAGGAAGCTAAATGATGGATGCCTACATGACCGATTCCCTACTCCTTTCACAGATGAGGTGTTGGAGAACGTAGGAGGACAGGAAGCTTATACATTCACCGATGGATTCTCAAGATACCATCAGATCAAGATAGCCCCGAAAGACATATTCAAGACCACTTTTTCCATAGAATGGGGATCCTACCAGTACACATTCATGTTGTTTGTACTGAAGAATGCACCAACAATATTTTCCATAGTAGTCATAACTGCATTCAAAGAATTCATCCACCAGTTTCAAGAGGGGTATCTGGATGATTGGACAGTTTATAGTCTATTGAAAGACCATGCAGAGGTGTTGAGGATGATGTAATAAAGATGCACGAAGTGTCATATATTGTTAAACATCAAGAAGTGCATCTTTGGAACACCATTTGGGATACTATTGGTCCATATAGTATGCAAACAAGTCTTGCTAGTAGATCCTGCCAAGATTGTAGTAATTGCTAATCTACCACCACCAAAATCAGTATGTCAGTTAAGAAAAACATTGGGACACACAATATACTATAGTAAATTTATAAAAGGGTATGCACAGATCACTGTGCCAATGGATAAATTGTTAAGAAAAGACAACAAGTTTTAGTGGAATGAGAACTGTCAGTGCAGATTGGACACCCTAAAAGAGAAGATGGTAACTGCACCAATACTAGTATTCTAAGATTGGGAAAATACATTCCATGTACATGTAGATGCATCAACCATAGAACTTAGATCTATATTGGTGCAACCAGGATCAGGAGATTTGGACCATCCTATATCATTCACTAGAAGAAAACTATCAGAATCAAAGAAGAATTACAATTCCATAGAGAGAGAATGCTTATCTATGGTCTATGCCCTTCTGAATTTTAGACACTATTTATTGGGAAAACATTTCAATATGTTCACATACCATTCAACTCTCAAATACCTCGTCAACAAGCCAGTGTTGGGGGGGAGAATTTGTAGATGGTTATTTTTGTTCCAGGAATTTGACTTTGAAGTGATAGTCAACCCAGGGAAGTTGAATGCAGGACCTGATCACCTGTCAAGGATTACTAATGGAGAGGAACCTACAAATCTAGAGGACAACTTTCCCGACGCACAATTATTTTTAGTCCAAGTAGTCAATGAATACTTCATAGAAATCATTCAATACTTGAGTACAGGGACTGCACCACAAGACTTCAACACTGTGCAAAAGAAAAATATGGTAGTCAGGGTTGCAGACTATCAGTTGATTTTTGGAAACTTATACAAAATGGGTGAAGATAACATCTTGAGAAGATGTGTTCTAGAACATGAAATACCTAGGATTTTAGCAAAATCCCATGAGGGAATAATAGGAGGACATTATGCAAGCAAAGATACCACACAGAAGGTATTGCACATAGGAATATGGTGGCCGACTATTCATAGAGACTCAAAGGACTACTACCAAAAATGTGATGTATGTCAGAGGGTTTGTAAACCGAATAGAAGGGACAGGATGCTCCTGAGACCACAAGTAACCTTGCAGGTATTCAAAAAATGGGCAATAGATTTTGTGGGACCAATTAACCCACTAGAAAAAAGGTTAGGAGAAAGGTACATTAATACTGCGACAAAGTACTTAACAAGATGGGAAGAAGCAACACCAGTAAAATATTGCAACACAGTGACAACAACACACTTCTTGTTTGAGAAAGTGATCACTAGATTTGGAAGCCCAAGGATTGTGACGAGTGACCAAGGAACTCACTTCATTAACTGCACTATTAAGTCTATGACTGAGGAGTTTGAAGTTTTTCATCAAAATAATACACCATATCATATTCAAGAAAATGGAATAGTGGAAGCCTTTAACAATATCCTTAAGAATGCAATGAAAAATATCTACAATGTTAATAGGGACGATTGGGACTTGAAGATAGCAACAATACTGTGGGCATATAGGACAACATGAAAAACATTGACAGGGCAGACACCATTCAAATTGGTGTATGGGCAAGAAGTAGTGGTGTCATTAGAGTTTTTGGTACCTAGTCTGCGTGTAGCAACAATTAAAAACATGAATGAGCGAGGAGCAATACAAGAAAGGTTAAGTCAGTTGATGATCATGGAGGAAGATAGGATTCTAGTAGGGTTTCACCAAGAAGTACATAAAGCAAGGGACAAATCTTGGCATGATAGACACATCAAGAAGAAAAATTTCAAGGAGGGAGACTTAGTCTTGGTATATGACAGTAAATCTCTTCAACACCTAGGAAAACGCAGAATGCATTGGTTAGGACCATACAAAGTAAATACTATCACAGATGGGGGAGCTGTACAACTAAGGGATTTAGGAGGAACAAAACTCAGAGGAATGTAAATGGGAGTCGACTGAAGCTATATAGGGATAGTCGACCTTCTAACACTTGAAAAAAAAACAAAAAAATTAGTGCATCAACAGAGGGGTTACCGTGCTGGACATCAAAAGATATCAACAGAGGGGTAGCGCACCAAAAATAGAGTGTTCATGTGCACTCATAAATGGTAGCGTGACGGAGAAAGGACCAATGGTCACTAAAAGGTAGAAACAGAGGAAATGGAGGGTATGGAAAATAGGCGCCAATGGATGATGACTATCAAAATTGAATGAGAAGAACGATTGATGAGACACCACATTAATCGCGCTGACTGGCGATGACAAGGTAATTAAATGGCAAGTATGCGAGAAATACCAGTTCATTCAAAACAAAAATTGGGTAACATCTCTAAGAAGTTTTACACGACTCCTATATAAGGTAAGCACGCATGGATCAAAAGGGTTATTGTGAAATTGAGAAAAAAATAGAGTGACAGAGTACACGGAGCAGAGAGTGAGTTTGCAGAAGTTACAGAGCCAACTAAGCTTAATGAAGAACATTTTTACCATCGTGGCACCACCCAAGCTAGGAGCACCGAGCTAGGCTTGCAAACGACCTCAAAGCAACCTCAGAGCACCTCAGTAGCCACATGGAAGTGAACAACAACCACGTCGCCCTATGAAATTCGTCAACTTGGACGAAATCCCATCACCCAATATGGAACCAGGAAGCCCCACACCAGTGGTGGAGGAAACCCAACATACAACACTAGTGGGCATGGATATCGATATGCCAAAAGTAGGACAGACCCAACAGACCCAGGATGCAGAAAATCCTTCGTGCTCTGAAAACCCTAAAGAAGCCCCGGGGGTTAATGGGATGGTCCAAAACTAGACATAAATGACCGTACAAGAAAGGTCACACACAACCACGCCGGAGAAGCCACAGGAGGGCATAGTAGAAGATTTCACTAGTCGGGCAGAGGCGTATGTAGAAGAGAGAACAATGGAGGCTGGAACCTTGAGTCAACCACCACAGTGGAAGGGAAAGAAACTAGTAGCAATATCACCACACAAGAAGGCTACCACAACCATAGTCTTACCACACATTCTAGAAGGGGTTCATGTCACGGCTAAACTATTAGGCCACATGGAAAAACTACAGTACTCGGATCATGATGTGACTACCATGGACAAGTTTTCGTAGTTTTCCAAGAAAGTTTACCTGGATACTGTGGGTATGGGACACTTCGACGAACCAATTAACCAACCAAAATAGTGGGCAACCACATTGGCCAACACCAGGATTCTAGGCCTGTTGGAGATCCCACACTTTGGAAGGGGCCAGGACATAAACAACTGCGTCAAGCAGCTGATGGAAGTTACACATGGAGGAGACCTATGGGTGGAAGAGACCGTCTCGATAGACGTAGAGATCATTATGTATATTACAGGGATGCCATCTCGGGGGGAGACACTCATGCAGTTCCTTGTTGACAAAACAAAGGATAAGGCACCGACTGAGGAAATGAAGAAGACATATGGTACAGAAAGAGGGTCGCCCATAATCATAATTAAGCACATTAGTGACGCAACAACAAGGATGGCCACAAAGACCATGGTGTGCAAGTTACTCAGGAAGTGCCACAAGGAGGAAGTCCCTATTAGGGTTGTCTCAGCTACAACACGGTGTGCGGAGGGAGTTGTACTTAGTTGGGCCCCGTACTTGTTAAATATATTCTTGGAAGACTGCAAGGACGTGTAGGACCTGGGGAAAAAATTTCACTATTCTTGGATACTCGTCATGATCACCTTGGTTGAATGGATGGAGCCTAAGTATGCATACTTTGCCGAGAAATACAATCCTTGTCGCACAACATGATACCTATCACTGGGGAGCACTTCATACCCTAAGAACAAAAGTGTGAATGCAGGCATGTTCGCAGGGTATGACAATGAATTGTAGGAAAACATCACCAACACTTGGTGGATTACACCATAAGTGGTCGTGCAATATCATGGCATAGCCAACTTTAAAGCGACAAGGCATACAGTATGGATCCAAGCATGGAAGGCCCCAAGAACTAATGGCTACAACTGCGGTACTACGTCAAGGAAGAAGACGTAGAAATGGCCATCAAGGATTGGCAGAATGACTGGAGGATTCCATCCATGAATCAAGAGATGTCCACGAATAAGGAGGATGATGCAGGGAAGAACAGATACCTGCAGGAGACAAAACAATGCCCAAGAAGCCAAATCCAAGTCAGAACCTGGCACAACAGAAGAAAGGGGGTGCATCCAAGAAAGGTACCCAGACGGGGAAGAAGAACAACACCCAGGTGTCGTAGGAACAAGAGACAGAGACTGAGACAACACAAGGGACCACATCAAGTGTTACTCAGTAGGATCAAGGCTAGACCAAGAGGCCAATCATACAAATGGGGGGTGCGTGCAAGAAAA
>CBVK0100357381.1:0-12812 GCA_900067695.1 Picea abies
ACCAAATTGATTTTAGTAAAATGATCAAATCATAAGGAGAGAGGGCACCCTCATCTCTCTTTTATTTCCCTTTCACCTTTTTGATGACCCTTTTACCCTTTTACTGGACCTTCTGCCTTTTTACCCTCACTTAAGTGATTAAAGTGACTTTATAAGGTTCACCTTTAATATTTTCCTAAAGTCACTTTAGAACGTCTATTTTTTCTTAATTACTTAATGTCACTTTATAAACATTACCTTTTCCACCCAAAATGACATCAAATAATCAATTAATCCCCTTTTTCATTGAATATGGTATATCGGAATTAGATAGACCACTAAGTCATCCTCCTAGAAGGATCATTTGAAAGGGGACATTACATTTTAACTCACAAAAATGATCAATACAGAAATTGAAATAAAGGAGAGAATCGATCAATTAACTATTACATATTTACAAAACCAAAAAATTAATATAGTTTATTTACAAACCATCCTTCCCAACTTTGTAAGCCAAAGGGATGATGTTTATAGAGGAGAATGATTGATTAACATGGGATATTATTGCTTGTGAACCTCTCTCTCTCTCTCTTTGGACCGACAATCCCTTGTTTCATGCTCAAATGATGGATTCCTAATGGTATGGGCCTACATTTGTCAACAACATATGAAGGATCTTTAATATCTAGTTGATCATTCTGTTATGGTTCATGATGCTACTATCCTCTATGTTTTTTTTCACCTCTATTCGGAGATGTTGGATTCTGGTTCAGAGGATATGACACTTTACATATGGTGGTTACAAACAAGGTAGTGCTTAAGGATTATATTGTCTTCACAATTTACAAGTCAAAATTTCTCTCATATTGGCCAAATGTCCTCCCGTGTTTGGATGTTCACACCCCATGCTTTGTTCTCTATTTTTGTCACTTCACTGTATCTTGGGATTACATTTCCATCACATAAGCATCACATTGCAAAACATATTAGACCGTAATCCTCCCTCATGTTATTACACCCTTTATCCTGGAGTATGAGCACTCAAAACTATGAACAATAATTGTTGTACTTCATATATAATGGCAGAACATGGACAATATTGATTTGTGTTTTGAATGGGAATGAAGTCTACCAAGCGAGGTTTTTGGGTAAGAAGAGTAGACCTAATAAATTTAATAGAGATCTTCTTGGGAATGTCAAATATTCTCCTTGGTTGTGATGGATTTAATATTGCTAATGTTGGTCCTATACTTTCCGGGCATGATTAGCATATAGGTTTTAACTATATTAGGACTACTAGTGAGCATGCTTTTGTCAATGTTCCCACTATTAGTGGTGAAAGGATTGAATCCAATTTAAAACATTGTCCTCCGACTTCTAGCAACTTTCAAGGATCATTGTCATTCCCTACCCTTCCTCCATTTTTTTTTCAAATGACTTGGGTCCTATGGATATGCCACCTCCATGAATCGATGCCCATATATGTGGATGCATCACAAGTAGAGAATGCATCATGTAGGATTTATTTGGAGGCACTTTGGTGGCAGAAAATGCCTCACTTATCTACACCTTATTATTCTTTTCCTTGACGTACTCACGTACTTTCTCCTTTGGTTTCCCTCATACAAGTTATGATCATCCATCTCTCTCAAGAAAACATCATGACTATGTCACTCACTAGACATATGTGGTGAAAAGGACAACAACAACTTTGTCGTAAGCTTGAATGACACTCATGTAATTGTATGTTGATGTATGTGATGCCAATTAAGATTTACAAATTTCAATGGAATATATTTGCTATGGGGATGTGTACTAGGGGGAATCATTGTTTTCCCTCACAACCTCCCCATGCCAAACACGAACTATGCACATATTTTTTGCCCCATGAAGGTTGTTGCTATGATGCTTGACACTAGTTTTCTTATCATATTCATGCTTTAGAAGTTCTAGAATATCAACAATATATTGAGTCTGTAGATGACATAGTATCTGCAATAAATATTTTTTCAACGCTCAAAGAACATGATCAACATTGCATTCTTATATTGGGGGGTTAATCCGTTTGCTTCTCTTTAATTTTTTCCTTGCCTTATGGTCTACGTTAGTTTATTAGGAAATCATCCTTTGTCTTTTGAGAAACAAAATTTTGGTCTATGAAAACGATTGAAATAGAGACAATGACTTGTATTGGTTCTCATCCTACAACCATACTCTCTCACATTTCACATGTGGACTACTTCATTCCAATCTACACAACTTTACAGGTTGTGAAGAAAAGATAAATTATATGTCTTCTATGGTAAAAATCCCAATGTTAAGCTCGAATCGCAAAATACTCATCTTAAATAGGGAGGAACACTAGACGAGTTCTCATTTAAAGGAGGATTGGATACAAAATGATACCATGTAATGGATTCTACATAATATGAAGGATGTGGAAAAATTCCATTTCATTGTAGAATTTGAAGAAAGTTAATCATGTGTTCTCAACTTAAAGTATCAACTTCATCGATAATAATGAGCAATTTGTGGTTTCTCATTCCATATAACTTTAAAAGCATGAAATGATCAACTATTTTTCTAAACCATTGTCATAAAATATACATTGAAACCATATCAGTTATACTTTTGGAAGAGATTAATTCTCTATCCTTGAATCAGAAAGAAAGATAGCTTGATTTAGACATAAAAAACCAATTAGTATCTAGCCCATCAAAAGTAGAATGCATTAATATTTTATATTTAATATTATTAATTTGAATTTTGTCTTTTTTCCAAATCGAGATTATTTTCGCTTTTGCGTGAATTTGGTAATATAAATATACTTTTGTTTCTTGAAATCAAAATCTATATTAAATAAAATATTTGTCATTAGTTTTGAAATAGTGATGTTCGATATTCAATTTCAATCTTCAATTTGGTAAACTATAATGCACATTTAAAAGTATATACATTGCTTTGTAGTAATTATATTCAAGTTCAACAAGCTCGCAATGAATCAATCTACGAGGCAATCTCGTTTTCTCAAAAGTTATAAAAGATAAGTTGGTGGGGTAGTATCCATACACGACACATGTACTTGTTCTCTTCAATTATATAAGTTATACATGGTAAATAGAGGAAAGAACTTAGTTGACGATTTTGCCTCTAGCCTTGATAAATTAAATTCTTGTTTGAAAACAAATGTATAAATATGAAGGTCTGCATTCAATCGTGTGTATTTCAAGCTCATCTTTTGATGTATGGGCTAAATGAAAAATTTATAGAAAACAATCTAGGTCACTTGTGCTTGTTTGAAATGGGATTCATGGCTAGGTCATGGAATATATATACCTTAGGAAATGATAGTCATCAAAGTTAATGTGTCACCACCGATGGGAAATTATTGACATGATGATCCTGTCATACATGATGAACTATTAATATCATTTGAATCGATGGTTTCTCACCTCTAATTAAGTTGTACTAGTGACCCACATCATAACGACGACCCTCTATTTCCTCCTATTCCAACAATCTTTGGGAGATTCTCTTTATATATTATCACTATTCTATTCTCGCCACATGTATCATTTTGGTAGGCATCAAGCTTTTTCCAAACCTCCATTAGCAACCTTGATTGTTGTTGACCTCGAACTGAATTGATGATGATCTGATATTTATCCTGATTTTTGTTGACCTTGACCTGATTTGATGAGATATCTCTTAACCTCATCCATCACATCCTTCCACCGTCTATCCATTGATGTTTATCCCTTTAAAAGCTCATTTTAATTAGTTATTCATGGACCTTATTCAATGAATCTTCTATTAATTATTCATAAACCATTCAAAAAAATAAGTTACTTATCTTTGAACAACATAACCACTCAATCCACTTTAACCTTCCCTTCCCAATTTATAAAATATACTAGTATATTATAATTCATTAAAATTTTAAACTTAATTACATTTCCCGTTAAACAACATAACTACCCAATCCACTTTAGCATTCCCTTCATAATTTCTTAAGTATACTAATATACTATAATTCTTTAAAATTTTAAAGTTACTTACATTTTCGTTAAATATTAACATACTATATATCATTAAAATTTTAAACTAAATTACATGTTCAAGTGAATTGATTGAGTGTTTGCATTACATGTTTAGGGGAATTGACTGAGTGTTTGCATAACAAGGTATAAATACATTTGATAAAATATATTTAAGACATTGTTAACTTTTTCCACAAGGTTGAATATTTCGATATAAATTTAGTGACTCATTGTTTGGATTATCTTTGGTAGTAGTTCTATATTTAGGGCATTCTTAACTTTTTCTAAAAGGTTAGTGATATAATGGTTGGCTTGACCTTGTTGATTCGCCAAGGGTATGGTTTGGTTTGAGATTTTGGTTGGATTGACATTGTGAGCTAATATAATAGTGGGATTGACCTTGTTGATTGGCTAAGGGTATAGTTTGATTTGATCAATTTTGTCGATTGGATTGGTTAATGGTATAGTTGGAAATTATTTTGTTAAATAAGGTATGGTTGGAAATTACCTTTAAGGTGTAATTTTTATATTTGATTTATGTGAAAATGTGTTAAAAGTAATTTTTATGTAATTTTTATATTTGATTTATGTGAAAATGTGTTAAAAGTAATTTTTATTGGTATTTGTTTATTATTTTAATGGTGTGTTTTAGGATAATTTTTTTTCAAAGAAATATTTTGTTGATATTTTTGGCATTTTTTTATATTTATGGACGATATCATTTGATAACGACATTGAGTAAGGAATGCAACAAAGAAAATTAATATGGTGAATCGATCCCAAAACCTTATGTATAAAGTTCCAAGCACTTAGCCACTTAAACTAGTTCACCAAACTTTAAATTGTTTTGAATTCTTAAACAAGAATAAGATGTTAATACGACATTAAATGAAAAATACAATAAAGAAAATCAATATGATAAATCGATTCCAAAACCTTATGTATAAAATTCCAAATACTTAACTACTTAAACTAGTCCACCAAACTTTAAATTATTTTGAACTCTTAAACAAAAAAAAATGAGATGTTAATACCTTGTCAACTCCATATATATCTATCAAGGTGTATACCTCTTACATTCACCTTACATATATTTTCAAATACATTTAAAGACTCCTTGTTTTTCATTTTGATTGGAAAAAACTTTAATAAGATTTGAACCTGAATGAGTATACAAAAAGTCTTCTTACTTTCTCGTTGCACCACATACTATTGTAGTAATGTGCCTTGGGACTTTTAGTGAAATCATAATGTTTATATTTTTATTGATAATTAATCAAACCAAAATAAACATTAGGATACGTGTACATACTTATCTTATGAGCGAGCTCAATGCCCCGTAAAGTCAAAGGTACATATATAATCTTGTAATAAAGATTGGATTTGAACTTCATAAAGGTTTTTGTATTTAGAATCAAAGTATGGTGAGTAATCTACATTTGATTTAATTAACATCATTTATGTCCATATATTTTTATCACAAAACATTTATAAGGTGTGGACATAAAGTTAAAAGTAAAATTGGACTCCAACTTCAACTTCATAAAGCTTTTTGTATTTTGATTTAAAGTATGGTAAACAATCCACATTTCATTAAACTAACATCATTTATGTTGATATGTTTTACAACCAAACTTTTGTAATACGTGGCACATTTTTAACTTTTGTTATACGTGGCACATTTTATTAGTCTTTGTATTTAGGTTGGGATATTTGTAATCGGTTTTCGATTTTGTATTAGTTGGTATGTAATTCATGACAGGTTTTAATCAAAGTTTTATCAAATATGGATAATTTATTCAGTTCATTTCAGGTTTTATCCTAAGTTTGAATGAGTTGAGTTCGTATTTAGTATATGAATCGATTTGGTATTTTCTATTATTCTCCATACAATTCAAAAACAATTCAGAACGGTTTAAGCAAAGTTTGACAACCTTCATTTTTTATCCAAAGTTTTATGTTTGAGGTCTTATTTGGCCTTATATCGAGGTTGTTTTGATCTATGTTACACTATTTGTAGGTTGCATGAAGGATCATCCTAACTTTCATCTCTTTATTTCCTCTAGCTTCCACGCAACGTCCATTTCCTCTACTCCGTAGATATTCTTCCATCCTTTTGTCATTTCATTGTTCTTCATCCTTGTAGATGCAAGATGAAGGCATAGACTTGTAGCCATCCATCAACGTGTGTGTTGCTCCTTTGTTATGGTCTTGTCTCTACCTGAAAATTTGCATAGCATGAATTAGAGAAGCCTCATTGTAGAAAAACATACCCACGTACTATTGAAGAAGCATTGAACAACATCAATGATGGATCAGCCCAAGATACATCTATGTCGTCTTTGACTAATCAACTAGCTATAACTAATTCTAATAATTTTGGTTTGATTGGAAGTAGTGGTTAGAGTAGAAGAGTTAGTCCACAAGTTTGGATTTTGTGGGTATTGACAACGATAAACGTGTTGTGAGAATTTCCTTAAAGTGGACATGAGGAATTCTAATGGGTTTCCCAAAGCATGTTGAAGAGGGTCAAACAATGCCTCTTGGAGATCCCTGAGAATAAGCTCAAGACACCATCCATCCTTGAATAAATTTAAGATAAGCTAAAGGAAGCCAACCTAAAGCGCCAGGAAAAGTTACGCTACTTCCAAATTGCACAATTCTTTTAGCCTATTATATTCTAGTTTAGGGAACTAGTCATAACACTGGTATTGTTAATTGTTTTTGTTGAAAAAATTAACCATCGATTTGTGCATCATAATTATCCTAGTCCTGGAGATCCTAGGGTTTCATTATCCCTTTTTTCCATTTATTTTGAATATGTGAATTTGGGATATTTCAACGTATTTTTTAAGATACATTGGAAAGTAACTAACCCTTTATGTTTTAAAATTTGTAGGAATTTCATGAATGGTTGGAAACCAAAGCTTGTCCAAAGCCTCGAAATCCAACTCGATCTGCAAACCCTGAAGGCTTGGCACAACACCTGGAAGAGTAGATTTCTTGTGTTGAGCAAAGTAGGTGTGATTATTCTCAAATAGTCTTCATTCTCGGTTTTGTTATGTGCTTATTTTGAATAGTTTCACCAATTCCGAAGCAATATATCATTTGCATATTCTTATTTAATTGATCGATAGACCTCCCTATAATATTTTTATATTTCATTGACCAACCAATTGTGCATTGGTTTTACAGTGGTCTCTGCAAAGCCCTACTCCACATATATATTTAAATCCCAAGATAAGGTAAAAAAAATCAAATTTTGCAAGGCATTTCTTGGTATATCCTCATAATATGTTTCGCTTACGATAATTGAAGTTTTTTCTAGTTTTTTTGGAGTTTGTTATTCAACTCCAGCTTTAAATGCAAATGTGCATGATATCTTTCAGATTGTGATCAGGGAAGTTTACAATAACATGAATCAGAAGGCCTTAAACTCAGATGCCCACAAATCTAAACTGCTATGAAACAAAAGCACTAGAGTCAGCCTTGTGGATATTGGGTATGTTGTAATAAACACAAGGTTAAAAAAATATGCTTGTTGTTGAAATTAAACCTCTTTTTCTCTCATGAGTCCCAGATTTACATCATTTAAGCAAGTGTGTAGTGTTGACCACCTATTTTCTACATGGGTTTCTTATGCAACCCGGTCTTCAATTTCAAATTGTAATAAAAATGCAAGCATCTTGGATGTATTGTGTTGATAGAGAATCTTGTAAGGTCCTCTATTTTTTATTTGCATGTGGCTAAAATTTATTGTGGAGTGGAATTAGAAGTTTTTGTTTTTCTATTTGTGGGAGGATCCATGGAATTTGTTGGATTCCTAATACTCTCTGTATTCATCGGTAATAGTCATGTACTCGATAGTTGCATAGTTAGTAGCATAGTTTTCTTCTATTCCTGACTTGCTCGGAGGCTTATTATTTTTTGTATGGAGAGATTTTATACTTGGTGTAATAGTCAAAATAATGTCTAAAACAAAATCCTTGTTAATGTGAACTACAAAATGTTGGTGTTTACACAATGTTGTCTTACAAATACAAAGACTTGACTATCCTACGTTACTAAGAAACATATCATAAGCCCGATTCATGGGTGAGATAATAGAAGAATTAACATTACCTCTTTAGGAGACTCGAACTATCCACAACGAGTTTGACTTTACATGGAGAAAAAACTATCCATCGGTAGGAAACAATCACCCAGAACTTTGAACTTGTGATATTGTTGTTACAATGCTTCCTTTTCCAGCAGTAAAAGGAGACATTCACCATTGGCTTTGAACTTATGACATTGTTGTTACAACTCTAACAGTCACCACTGGATTTGAACTTGCGACATTGTTGTTACAACCCCTCACCCACAGCCATGGAAAAGACTTATTGCCTTCAATTGATTATGTTCATGTCTGCCACGTGTCCACTTGCCAAGAATGTGTGTTGATCTTTGTTTTTGTTCATTAAACACATGTTGATATGTTAGCCCTCCAAGTATAGGCACCAACTCCTAGCGTTTTATGCCATTTATTCATTATCTTTAAGGTGGTCATAAATTGTAGTGACACGTCAACTAAAAATTAGATATGATGTAAAATAAAAATAAATCCCATTTTCGTACCTCCCATACAATTTAATGATCACACGCACAAGATTTATTACAATTTACACAAAACAAGAATCCCGACCTTCATAATTATCTACAAATGGAAATAACAATGATCACATAACACGATTCATAATAGTTGTTTAGTTCTTAGACCCTGACCTTGATGTTGATGGAATAGGTTTGTTGAGTGGGTACTATGAAATGCACGAGATCGACAACTCTAAGAGTGTTAGAGTGATAGTGTAATGATCAAGAGTAAAATAAAGAACAATCAAATTAACTATACAAGCAGTTGTTTTCCAATTCCGAAATGATATAATTGAGACAATGTACTGTCGTGTTCTTCATTTCCATTAATTCAGCCTCAATTTTATGAAATATGTTTTAAATATAATAATATATTTATTTAATTCTTATTATGTGAGTTTATTTGTCTCAATTCTATCTATTTGGATTTTGTCCATATTATATTAATTTTTATAGTGATTAATTTGATCCATGCATATAGATGTATCAATGTCACTCACTTTTATAGAGAACTTAGTTACCTCCAAAATCTTGGATAACCATGACTTGAATACAACGATGTGATGCCAAAAAAAACATTCATGATACATTCAATAAAGCTCAAGTACATGAAATTTCATTCAAAACCACCTCCAAAATCTTCGAGAATCGTGACTTGAATACAACAATGTGATGTCAAAAGCTTTTGAGAGCTTTAAACTAACACTTAAGGAAGGGGCTTGTTGCTTTGTAGGTCCCCTTGTTTGATATGTTATAAGGATTTGCAATATGTATTTGATATTTATTATTATAGGATAGTTTAGGTAATCAAACTTGGGTTGAGATTTTTGTTTTTCCAATTGATCTTGTTTTCTTATAATGCAATGAACTTTGGCATGTATTGTGTTTAGTTTAAGTAGATAACATAAATTTGATTAGTGTTCCAACAAATTTTTGATTTGTTACAATATTTCATGTTTTATATTTCATATTTGTGTTTGGTATAATGATTTGGTATAAATACTTGAAGGTGGTGTAGTGGAAGTTAAATATTACTAATTTTGATGGTCACTATTTTCTAGTCAATATTTCCCTTCCTAATCTTATTTTGTAGTCAATGCAACACTTATCACTTCAAAGTAATGGACGTTGAGGTAAAACTAGCAAGACATTGGATACTCTCCATTGTTTTGCATTTGATTTCCCTAATCTCACTTAGTTTCTTGCAATGAAACTTTTGTAAGTTATGTTTTCTTAAGTTTTTACGTCACTAGTACATATGGGGTCAATATTTGACTAAATTTTATAACGATAAGGATAAAATTAATGGTACCGTCATAAAATACTACATAGTTATTACACTTTTAATCATTTTTCCTGGGTGCCCCGATGTGCATCGTACTTTTGATGGAGTTCTAGTTCCATCGATCTTTCAACACTTATTTGTCGATCTAGCGACGAATGTTAGTCAATATAGTGACGAACATGCATCAATCTTGTGACTCATCTAGAAAATGCCAATATACCCGTTTGAGAATTGTTTAACGGTCATTGACTTGGTCGACGTTGACGTAGTAAACGTTCGTCAGAAGTCCAATGGAGGTGAGCGATTTCAACTATTGTTTTGTATGTGCGACGGTTATAAAACATGTTTCTCATCCTTGTTTGATTCATTAAATATTCGTCTTTTTCTATGCGCTACTTGTTTCAGATCCAATTCTTGATCTGCATAGTGTATTTTGTACTTTGAGGGTTATAAATTTTTAATATTTATTTGTTTCCTTTTAAATACCCACACTGGATCGCTAACCCTTAGACCCTCTTTTATTTGGGGACATAAATTGTTGCCTAGGAAATAGGTATGAACATGTCTACTCAATTTGACTTAATGATTATACAATTTGTCTTGGTCTAGTTCTCTTTTATTGTTTGATTTTCTTACTTATACAATTTGTCTTGGTCTAGTTCTCTTTTATTGTTTGATTTTCTTACTTTCTTATAGTGAAGCTTTGGAGCTTATGTGGTAAAAATGTATGGTTTTGATTTCTTGAGTAATTGTTGACTACCGTTATAAACCTTTAATAAATATATGACGACAAAGGATTATTTCTCTAGTACATATGGGGTCAATATTCAATGACATTTGTACCGTAGGAATATATTTGTATATTGTACTTATATTACTTCAATCAATTTTCTTGTAATAGGAAATCCCAATACCAAGGATTACAGTTGAAGAGAATGAAAGGATGCTTGTTAGGTTAAGGGCAACATTGGAGGCACAAGGTGATGGAAATTTTTATTTCCCTTGCAATCAATGCAGGGGCTTGAATAGAAGAAGACTTGTAAGAAAAACAATTTAAATACATTGTTGGAGGTATGGGCATGTTGAAGGGGGGTATACATATCACCCCATGGTAAGTTATTCATTAAATGTCTTTGTATTGAGTGTATTTATAAATTTATCTTTCATTTTAATATTTGTTATATACACTAATTTTATTGATTGTTTGTAATTATAAAGATAAAACATCCTAGGTGTGTGGCGCCAGATAATCTGCCTAGAAGTAGTAGAAATACTATTGTACAAGCAGAGGAAGATGGTATGGACATTGAAGATCATATCAATCTTATGGAAGAATATGACACCAACAACATTATTGAGTTGGATGATAGGATAAATAGATTGATATAGGACATCTTTGCTCCTATCGATGAGGACAACTTTGATGATATCCATGATGTACCTCTACTTGAGAAAGCACAACCACCCCTTTATGAAGGCTTAAGAAAAAATATTCTCTCTACTATAATGTTGTTGGTGAATTTGAAGGTATTGAATGGTTTTTCAAACACTTGTCTCACACAGATCCTAAGGTATGTAATATAATTTGTCACATATACATAAAGGTCAACTTTTTTTCTCTATTTATAGTGTTAATTAATGTGTAAATTAAGGATGCAATATTTATGATTACTATTATTTACATTTACTAGTTTTTTTTTTGTATTGCATATGGTTAGGTGAATTTTTCTTACCACCATCAAATAATTTAGCTCGCACATACGAAGAGTTGTGTTCCATTATGAAAGATATTGGAATGGAATAGCAGGCTATTGATTCATGTATGAATGATCATATTATATATTATGGACAATATGATTTGGAAACAAAATGCATGCAATGTCAAATAAGTAGATATTGAAGCAATCAAGTAACAAAAAAGGTGTCTCACAAGGTTCTTCATCGTATTCCCATAATTCCACGTTTGTAGCGATTGTTCAGGTGCCAAAGAATTTATGGATTACCATGCACAACACATAAGTGAATATGGTGTTCTTTGAATTCCTATATATGGTTCATCATTTTGAGAACATCGAAGAAAGATGGCCCATTTTTAAATAATAACCTTGTAATGTTAGGCTTTCATCGACAGTTGATGGTGTCAATCCATTTGGTGAGCTCAGGTCTATTTACTTAATGTGGCCTATTTCTTTTATAAACAATAACCTTCCTCCTTGGATGTCAATAAAGAGGGAGCACACAATTTCGGCATTGATTGTTCCAGGTATTCGTTTACAAATTTTGTTTGAATGTCACATTTTGTTTGTCTTATTTGTTGTATAATTTATTATATATAAACAAGGTAGTAATTTATGAGTACTTTCAACCAATTAGGTAAGTACCAAGTGAAATATATGAATGTATATATTGAGCCTCTTGTCAACAAGCTACTAAAGTTATGGGTTGGAATCATTATGTACGACATCACTAGACCAATAAGGTAAAAGCTATTTCAATTCCATGGAATACTTACATGGACAATTCATGATGTTCAGAGCTAACACATTTTTGTGGTATTTAACATATTATTGCACTTTAATAGTATATAATTTTATAAAAATATGATGCATGTTTCTTAAATATTAATTCCCTTTTATATAAATAATATTGGCATTAATCCATATCTTGTAGGTATTCAAACAAAGGGTAAATTTGCATGTCTAGTTTGTGGTCCTAGGATGAAATCTTGTCATTCAAGAAGTCTAGAAAATGATTTGTTTGATGAGTATAGTAACTTCCTCCCTAATAGCCATAGGTATCGAAATATAGAAAAAACATATTTTCAATTTGAAAGAAGAGACTGGAATAAAACCACAAAGAATGACACCTCACCTATG
>CBVK0100357382.1:0-12811 GCA_900067695.1 Picea abies
ATTAATTTGTTTATATACGGCGTTTCCCCGGATGTTTCCATTTTTGGGGGGCTTGTTTCGTACCGTCCCGGTTTCGGAAACTTGGAAATGTTTCCCCGTTTCATGCAACTTAGCTAGTAACATTTCACACTCACCAAAAATATTGATAGCTTAGCAGGTTTTATAGGAATTCTAACTATTCCGTCAAAATCTTCTCTAGCACTAACATAGCATAGGGCACATGTTATCACTATTTTATACTTGGCGTGCAAGAAATAACAGCCCTAGCATAGTCCACGTACAAATGGGCAGTGAAGTAATTAAGAAAAATAAGTAGAGCCAAAACTACAAGATCATAATTGAAATCTTGTAAGGGCCTTGGAAGCCAACACTTAGCACTCCAGTTTCATATTTTTCCATGGCTACATCTGTATATTAATATAAAACCTGAAAGCGAGCATAACATAATGTCACTTTTCAGCATGCTCTATGCTTTATTCTTTTGTTTTCATGTTCTATCTTGTCTGTAATACTAATCATGCATGCTGCTGGCATTCATTGCATTAATATTTTGTGTTCTCCTACGTATCAGTAGGAAAAGATCAGCAAGATTAGTTGTGCTCAGCATTTTTCTCCAATTGCCATATTTAAGTATAAAGGAAACGCTTCCTAAGATATGAAGGGACCCCCTTGAAAACTTGAGGCATCATCATACTGCTGGTGTTAAAGTATAATTTTGCTGCTTGGGTCTTGAGCTTCTCTTGTCCATGTTTCTTCTGCTACTACGTCAATGACATTTGTAATATGTTCTATTTTTCTTTGTGCGATTTCCTATGTTATTCTTTTGCTTCCCTCTAATGATCACTGGACAAGACCACACGTGTAGAGCCACTCAATGCCAAACTATGCTCAGAACCTTTTAGAATCCACACTCGTACTATAACAAATGTATTATCATGTACTGGGGTTTTACCTGGCCTGATGACCATTTTTGGTAACTCATGGACAGTAATATAACTTCTTTTTTGCCCATTTTAAAATAAACTAAGCTGAGATATAGACGATGTTAAGTTCTGGCTTGGCTGGATGCAAATCTACAAAAATGGTTGTAAATCAATATTATTCATGACCACAAAAATAGTAAACACAAGTTTTCAAGTTGAAAAAGTTTTGAACCGTGGGCATACCACAGAGTTGACGAATTAATATAGTAAATTCAATATATTTTACTATCCTTCTGATTAATAGTAAAGAAACTAAAGATCAGGGAAAAATATGAGTTTGCATTTACTCCCTTTATTTGTTAAGGCCGAAGAGCAAACCTGATGTTGAATACTAATTGAACCACCAAAGAAAAGAAGTGCATATGGAGAAATGATTGTCGTATCCCGCAAATATACTTTACTGGTTTCTACCTGTTCATGAACAAAGAATACAAATAATTAAAATACTTATTTCTTATCCTTGCTTCACATTCTTTCTGTCCAATGGATATTTTTTGTAAGCACATATTATGATTCTTAGAAAATAGCAAGAGTCATCTATTATTCTTCTATATTCAATGCCGATACTTAATAAAAACAATCTTGGAATGAAATTAAGATACAAATGATCTGTCTACTAAAAATCACTCAAAGATGCCATTACATTGTTGAAAAAAAAATCGTTTTCATTTGCTTTTATCATAACCAATTTACATTGTTATCACAAAATTTAGCACTTGTGCAAAGCCTTCACAAGATAATAAACTAATGTAACATATGGAAGTAATTGCCACTGTCACCTAAGCAAGTACTTCCCTCGTTTTAGTGAAGGATAGAAGATCCAGCACAAGGGAGGCTTCCCTAGCAACCTCAAGGGATCCTATAGCCAGTTAAGGAAAGTCTATATCCCCCTATCTTGGATGCTTGATTTAGCTAGGTCAATGTTATGGGCAAGGTTAAGGCAAATTAGACAAGGCAAAGTGATTGTGCGTGTGTGTGTAGAAATTTCAGACCCCAACCCGGTTTCAAGTCTCACTAAGACACATAGTTTAATGCCCAACCCACATTGCAAATTAGTAAGCAGAAAATTAAATGCTCAAGAACAGAAATACATGAAGTCTGCTACAACAATATAACTCAGAAATAAATGCACCCAGAAATTAACATAGATTTTTGGTCAAACTTAGACCCTGGAAAAACCCACAAGGGGAAAACCAGTGAGAGAGGCTTTTTATTATTTTCAGAGCTCTGAGAAAGATATTCTTACAGTAGTCATCTTCAGCAATTAATACAGACTTATCTTGATTTTTGTGCCCAAAACATAGCCTGGAAAACCGTGCCAACAGCTCGATTTCTGTGCTCAGAAATCCATACACAGTATGGCTGTCACAGCAATAAATGCTGTATGGTCTGCCTCAAAATGCCTGCCAGCTTGCTGAGATAAATTTACAGAAATTAAAGACTGTATGCTGCCTCGATTTTTGTGTCAACCTCACCCAGAAAATTGTAGTCCTTTATCTCAATTTCTGTGCCAAGTTACAACTGTACGGACTGCCCAGAATCCATACTGTACGGCCTCTATATGCTGCTGTACTCCTCGATTTGCATGCCAGAATCTGACTTGGTTTGCGTGCCCTTAGCTTCAAATGTTCTCCTCTTTCTCAGCTCGACTCTCTCTTGCTCTTTCACTTCAAAACTCATGAAGAATGCCAATAGAATGGGTGCCTCTTTCCCTAACTCGACCTCATGAGGGAAGATGAAGGGTTATCTAATCTGGCGGTGGAGGATAGACTAGATGGATGGCTGAGATGAAATGTCTCTTCATTCACTCACTTCATTTAACTTTCATAAAGTCACTTTTAATAATTTCACCTCACATGAAATTAATGCACTAGGGACCACATTGGACACTTTCTCACCCCTAGGCGTCTAGGTGATGAGAAACACTTGTCTGTGGTACTTTATTATTTAATTTAACAGTGAGGGATGTGACAACCAATGATGTCTATTGAAAAGTAAATAAAATGCCCCGAAACACTAGCTGATAAAAGAAAAGAAAAAAGGGCTGATCCACTAGCTATCAAAGCGAGAAAAGGTTGCTACAATAAAACTTGGAACAAGAGATAGTATATTTCAGCAAAATGAAGTTTACAACAGCAGTAGTAAATCAGTCTTAAACTAGTTAAAATGCAATGGAAGAAATTACCAAATGTTAAGCAAAGACTACCAAATCATACACTAACGATTACTTGCACGAAAGAGCATTAAACTATTTCAATTAGGTGCAATATGACAAGCCCTAATGGCTGAAAATGCAATAAATGCATAAAGATCACAAGCCTCAATTTACCTTCTCTGCCCTAACACCAAGTCGCCATGCATGAAGAAACTCTAGTTTCATGAAACATCCACCAAAACAAGAAAAGCATCCACTAGATCAATCTTCCAAAGGTGTGCATAAGTACTCCATAATGAAGAGAGTAAAAGAAGACAAGTAATGATGATTCTCCACAAATGTGAGTTATGATTCAACAATGAAGTAGCGCTAGCCTTCTTATATGAGGCAACCCTAGCGCTATAAATGCTCAAAGCCCCTAAAAACATAAAATATCCATAACACAAGTTGGATAGGTCATGGCCGACCCCAAAAATAGTCTCAGACATAAATAAAACACCAAAACGTCCCCTCAAAAGTGACACGTGTGAGTGTAGGATGCCACAATGAAGGTGGCATCATGCTCTAGAAGGGTGCAAGGGCCTCAAAAGGTCACATCTCCTCATAAAAAGGTACAAAGCATGGTGAAAAGCCACACATCCTCATCAAAGGTCACATCTCATCGTCAAAGGATCCCAACTCATCATCAAAACTAGTGTTTCCAAAATCGCGATGATATTGTCGACATCACGATATTATCAAATTTTTAAGGGAGGGTGATATTATCAAATGATTAATTGCAAAAAAATCATCAAGCAATATTATCGTAAATATCACGATAATATTGCACGATGACCCAAAATATCACTGAAAAGTGGGTTTTAATTTGTCATTTTGCAAATAGAAAGTGCGGTTTGGAGAGCAAAGGAGAAAGAGGCGGTTTTTTTCTTCATCCAAGGATGAGGAGGAGAGGGATTTCCTTTGCCATCACCGTTTCACTGTGGAGTGGGGATTGATTCCCCTCAACTGTCGACACATTTGCAAGTATGGGAAACAATTTCCACCTTTTCTTTTGTTTTTTTTTTAGATTTTTGCTAGGATTCCCTCAACCCATTAGTTTTCCCTCATCTTGCCAAGAAGAGAGTGTTTTTATTAGCCATCATCAATTTATTTTGGAGGGGGGATTGATTCCCATAGGCTGTTGGTGAATTTTGAAGGTATGTGTAACAATTTCCAACTATTTTTTTTTTTTTTTTTTCGAATTTGTGATGGGTTTTGCAATGTCTATCAATTTATGTGTAACAATTTCCAACTATTTTTTTTTTTTTTTTTCGAATTTGTGATGGGTTTTGCAATGTCTATCAATTTTCCCCCTTTTTGTTGAGTATTAATGGATTGTGGGATATCTACAATTTAGGTAGAATCTAAATGTCTTTTTTATGCAAAAAAATTGTAATTTGATTCTTCAATGTTGATTTTATTTTTTTTCATTATTTTTGTGGTTTAATCATTACTTTGAAGATTGTGCCGAGAAAATTGGATGCTATGTGGGAATATGGTGAACCCAAGAGGGGGTTTAATAGACAAAAGTTGAATTGCAAGTTGTGTGGGAAGGCAATGATGGGGGGAATCAGCCGGTTGAAATACCACTTTGCACAAATTTCGGGACATGAAGTGGGTATTTTGTAATGTCCCTTTCCAAATAGGAGCTCCATAGAGGAGGCTTAATGCTCTAAACCACCCCATTAGACTATAGCCAAGGCCAGAAAGGGGTAAACAAGGTTACTAGAGATCACTCCAGTCAAAGGTGTTATGTTTGGAAAGTGACATTGAGCTAAAAGTGGTTAAAAGTGCTTTTAAGCCAATTTAAGCTAAAAATATAACATACGAGCTAAAATTAGAAGTCAACAACAAATTAGGGTTTCAACAACGAAATTAGGGTTTTGGGCAGCTATAAAAGAAGGGTCAGTGACCTAATTCATCATTATGTAGATTTTGACTTGTCATTGAGGAGAGAGGCCCATCTCAGGAGAGATAGTTTAGTGGATTCTAGGAGGAAGACACTAGTTGGTTGATTTCGGTGTTGAGAGACACACCCTAGTCACCGGGAAGATCATCTAGGTCTTCCATCATTCTTCAACAGCAGTTACACAAGTTCTAGCAGCAAGGGCGCACTTATTCAGGGTGAGAGCGCAACTTCTGAGGAGGTTCAGTTGATCTACTTGTCCCATCCAGGGAGAGTTCATTAGATTCCCTTCCGACCCAGTTGAGAGGAAGCCAAGGCACATCTTTTGCCTAGTTCCTTGTTAGATTCTGATAGAGGAATCATCTGGGGTGCATTTTCTAGACTTGGGATTGCAGCACTTTGGGTAGACACATTTGGGGTCCCCGAGCGATCATCAGATTAGATCCAAGGAAACCCTTTCGACCCATTTCACAGTAGGCCAAGGCAATCATTTTGAAACACATCTCAGCCGATTCCGACGATGGAATCACTAGGGCGCAGTTTTCCAGTGAGAGGGGCGCATTCCTCCAGGGGGATCCATCCGGGGTCCAGACACACCAGCAGAAGGGCCGGTCAGTCACCAAGACTGAGAGATAGAGCAAGGTGCACCATTTGGGACAGTTTCCAGGCCATTCCGAGAGGTTTAGCCACCAGGGCGAACTTTCCGAACTTTCAGCAGTTACCATGCGAGCTGCCATAGTTCTAGCTCATCCATTGATCCCGCAATGCTCGTCTATTATCGGGTATTATCATTTAGTTTTCTTATTGTATTCTGGCTAAGATCCTTTTGTCATTTGATCTAACCGAGTGATTCATTTTTATTCAACCGCATGTGGCATTGTACTCACAGAGATATCATAATATAAGATTTGTAGTCTTTTGTCTCATTTATCATCTATATAGTCATTTATATGCTGTAACAATGAATTATCTACAGTAGATACATCAGATTAAAAAAGTTTCCTAGACTAGCCAAGTCAGAAACATTACAGTGGTATCAGAGCTTTAGTCTTGCCAGCCTGTGACTAAAGATGATGAGTGCAGCAGAGGACCCAGGGGGTCATGAGCACGTAGGTGACGAATATGTCACTTACAATAGACGCAAGGAGGAAAGACCTAGATCTGATTTTCTCCCTTTTCCTCCTAGCTTAGAGGAAGAGGAAGAGGCACAGAGGGAAGTGGAGAGAAGGGCAGAGCGAGAGGCTGAGCGTGAGGTAGAGAGAATGTTAGGAGACATATATGAGAGACCAGAGGGCAGTGGTAAGGCCCCCATTGACCCAGATGCAACCTTCATGCAGGTACTCAACAATTTGGTAATCAGTTAGCAGGCCATGACTCAGTCCTTGGCGCAGATGGATGATAGATTGGCCATAGTGGGCACCCCGGGCACACAAGCCCCACATGTAGCACAGGGGAACTCAGGGGCAGGCAGTAGACCTCAGTCTCCTACTCGCACATACACCTCTTCAAGTAGGATTCCCAGGCCATTGTTCCCAGTTTCCAGAGGGCACCCCCAGTAGCAGCACAACAGCCGATAACACAGAGGCCACCCACTTAGGGGGAGGACATTGTAGAGAATAGGAGGGTTGGAGGGAGTATGCAGCATTGGGTCGTGACTTCCATCACGACATGACCCTGGTCGAGTATTGTGGACTCAGACACAAGAACCGCCCCAGAGAGCCACAGAGAGGACAACAACAACAGCAGGGGCATAATATTGATTTTATCCAGAAAGTTGGTAAAATCACAATACCTTCTTTTGATGGATCATCTAAATGCACCGTCAGAGCTTGGGTACAAAAGCTAGAAACATACTACAATCTCAACCAGATGACCGAGACAGAGGCCATTAGTTTCGCTACCCTACACTTGGAGGGTGAGGCGCACGAGTGGTGGCATCATGGACTGGTGACGTTTGGTCACAATCACATCACCTCTTACAGGGAGTTCACAGAGAGACTAATGGACAGGTTTGACAGGAGGGATCCCGAGATCCACTTCACGGATCTAGCCTAGTTGAGACAAACTAGCACAATAGAGGCATTCATCACGGAGTTTTAGCGGGTACCACTGGCAATGACAGATATATCAGAGCCCAGGTTGATCATGTTATTCACAGAGGGACTCATAGAGCCTTTGAGGGGATGGGTGAAGGCATACATGCCTCACACCTTGCAGGATGCCATCCTATGCACTCGAGATTTGGCGGACTCTGTGCCAAAAACTAAACCCTTCGTACTACAGAAGGATCGAGACAGGAAGCAATTCCAGAGAGAATGGAAGGGAAAGAAGAAGCTGGATGATGAGACGAGGCAAGAGCTTATGAGGAAGAAGCTTTGCTTCAACTGCAAGGATCCTTGGGTCCTAGGCCACAGGTGCATGGGCAAGGGAGAGATTCATTATATTGAGGTGGCAGTAGACAGCGTGGCCAATGAGGAGGAGGAGAAGGACAGTGGATCCACTATCTCAGAGGAGGAGTCAGCACAGGCAAAGGAGCAACCTCCCCGTAGACCATCGACACCAGCAGGGTCCCACCCACTGGTAGTTCCATAGCCTCTTGAGCAGGCTAACAGACGGAAACTAGCAAAGGGAGGAGTCATAGTGACAATTTATGGTGTTCCCAGGTATGATACCCTCTGAATTAGAGGGACTATTCAGGGGCAACGGGAAATCGCCCTGATAGATGGTGGGGCCACCCACAACTTCATTGACGCTTCATTGGTACCGAGACGGGCACTTCAGACAAAGGATTTTGAGGGGTTTGATGTTGCAGTAGCAGATGGCCATACAATGGAGTGTTTAAACAAAGTTCCAGACTTGGAGATAAAGTTAGGCAACTACATAGTTAGAGACACATTTTATGTGGTTGACCTATCTGACATAAATGTGGTATTGGGAGTCCAATGGATGATCACCTTGGGCAAAATCACCACCAATTACCAAACCTTCGAGATGGGATTCAGAGACCGTGACGGGAAGAAGGTTGTTCTGAGAGGCATGTCAATAGGAGCACCCAGGAAAGTTTCGGCCAAAAGGATGGAAAGGATATTCAGACATGGGGAGGTAGCATATGCCGCAGGGTGCTTGATCACTACGCAGAAGGATTTAGAGGGTCGGCAACAGTATCATATAGAGATCAGGAATTTGTTGGGACGACATCAACAAGTTTTTGGGTCGATTCCACTAGGGAGACCACCTGATCACACCCCCCTATTGTCATCCTAGGAGGTTCAAGGATGATATAGAGAAAGAAATTAAGGAATTGCTAGTGATGGGACACATCAGACCGAGCAACAACCCATTCGCCTCTTCAGTTGTCTTAGTTTTGAAGAAGGATGGTACCATGAGGATGTTCATTGATTACCGGGCCTTGAACAAGAAAACCATGAAGAACCGATATCCTATCCCACGCATTGACGATTTGATGGATGAACTGCATGGGGCAGTTTTCTTCTCAAAGATTGATCTACGCTCTAGGTATCATCAAATTAGCATCTGAGAGCAGGACATAGAGAAGACGACATTTTGATGTCACTTTGGACATTTCGAATTCCTGGTTATGCCATTTGGGCTAACCAATGCACCAACTACATTCCAGTCTTGGATGAACCACATATTCAGGGATCAATTGAGGAAATCAGTCTTGGTTTTCTTCGACGACATCTTGGTCTATAGCAAGACATAGCAGGAGCATATGAGGCACCTGGATGAGGTATTGAGCATCATGGAGGCGCAGTCATTATACGCCAAAGAGTCCAAGTGTGAGTTCGGTATGACAGAGCTACTTTACTTGGGCCACATCATCAATGCACAGGGGGTACAGGTACACCTGGAAAAGATCAGGGCCATTCTGGATTGGCCAACGCCTAGGAACGTGATGGAGATGAGGAGTTTCTTCGAGCTACGCAACTTTTACAGGCGATTTGTCCGAGGTTTTTCTCAGCTTGGAGCACCACTGATGAATCTTACCAAGCATGGGACTTTCTTCTGGACCGAGGAGTCACAGAAAGCCTTTGATCACATGAAGGAAGTCATGGGCACTTGTCCAATGTTAGCATTACCATACTTCAACTTGCCAATTGTACTAGAGTGCGATGCATCCGACGAGGGTATCGGGGATGTTTTGATGCAGGGAGGACACACCATTGTATTTTTGAGAAGGAAGCTCAGTCAACCCCAAAGGTTGTACTCCATTTATGACAAGGAAATGCTGGAAATCATGCATACCTTGACCAAATTCAGGCAATATTTGGTGGCAACAAATTCGTGGTCAAGACAGATCACAACTTGAAGTATTTCCTTGAGCAGAAGGTCCTCAGTGAGCGCCAACAAAAATGGGTGACGAAGGTACAGGCATTCGACTTTGACATAGACTATGTCAAGGGGAAGAAGAACATTGTGGCCGATGCACTATCGAGGAAACCTACGACATGTTCTTTGATGGAGATTTCAACAGATTGGAAATCCCACTTGTTAGTGGAATATTTTAAGAACAAGTTCGCTTGTGAGGTTATGGATGGGCAGATACAAGATGACAGTTATAGGGTCATTGACGATGTCATATTCTACAAGGACAAAGTCTACTTGGTGCCAGATTCAGGGCTCAAGAAGAAGATCCTCACAATTGTTCATGATTCACCGCTAGCAGGCCATCAGGGTTTTTTCAAAACCTACAAACAAATCAGAGAGAGGTTCTCATGGAAGGGCCTCAAATAGGACGTTATGAAACACATCAGTGAGTGTGTGACTTGCCAGCAGAACAAGTCAGAGCATACTCTTCCAGCAGGGCTACTTCAGCCACTCCCCATTCCAAAGCAGAAATGGGAAAGTATATCGATGGACTTCATCACAGGCCTACCCAAGGTCCAGGGTAAGGATTGTATCTATGTAGTGGTCGACAGGTTGACCAAGTTTGCTCACTTCTATGCCATACCGACAGAGTACAACGCAGTTTAGGTAGCCGAGCTATTCTTCAGGGAGGTGTTCAGACTTCATGGGTTGCCGAGGAACATCATCAATGACAGGGACAGTCAATTCATTAGGACATTCTGGATAGAGTTGTTTAGATTGGTGGGGACAGAGATGACACCCAACCCCAACTATCATCCTCAGACAAATGGGCAGACCGAGATCGTCAACAAGTGGGTTGAAGGATGTTTGAGGAACTATGTAGGTTGACAACAAAGAACATGGGTCAAGTGGCTACATTTAGGAGAGCATTGCTACAACACCACTTTCCACATGTCCATGGTATGACACCATTTTGAGAATTGTACGGATATGATGCTCCCACTTTGGTAGACTTGGTTTTCGGGGAGAGCAGAGCTCCCAAGGCGAAGGATTGGATCATAGAAAGTTAGGAGATTCTCAAGTTGCTGAAAGAGAACCTGCAGACGACACATAACCGACAGAAGATGAGTGCGGACATGCGCAGGATAGAGTGCAACTTTGAGGTTGGGGATCTGGTTTTCTTGAGACTCCAACCTTACAAACAGTCATCTCTGAAGAAGGGTGGGGCCAAGAAGCTCAAGCCCAGATTTTATGGCCCTTACAGGATCATGCGCCGAGTAGGCGAGGTTACTTATGAGCTAGAGCTTCCAGAGGGGAGCAAGATTCATAATGTGTTCCACGTATCTTGCCTCAAAAAGACAGTGGGACAATTCATTAACACATCAGAGGATGTTCCCCCATTGGATGAGGAGGGACAGTTGGAGTTGGTTCCAGAGGAGGTACTGGAGTTTTGGGAGCGGAAACTGAGGAGCAGGGTCATCAGAGAGTGTTTGATCAGATAGAGAGGGCTTCCAGTAGAGGACACTACTTGGGAGAGTGAGCAGGTGTTGCAGCACACTGGATTGGTATTGCTTGAGGACAAGGAATTTCGATAAGGGAGGACTGTAATGTCCCTTTCCAAATAGGAGCTCCAGAGAGGAGGCTTAATGGTCTAAACCGCCCCGTTAGACTATAGCCATGGCCTGAAAGGGTTAAACAGGTTTACTAGAGGCCACTCCAGTCAAAGGTGTTATGTTCGAAAAGTGACATTGAGCTAAAAGTGGTTAAAAGCGCTTTTAAGCCAATTTGAGCTAAAAATAGAACAGACGCGCTAAAATTAGAAGTCAACAACGAATTAGGGTTTCAGCAGCGAAATTAGGGTTTCGGGCAACTATAAGAGAAGGGTCAACGACCTAATTCATCATTATGTAGATTTTGACTTGTCATTGAGGAGAGAGGTGCATCTCAGGAGAGATAGTTCAATCGATTCTAGGAGGAAGACACTAGTTGGCTGATTTCGGTGTTGAGAGACACACCCTAGTCACAGGAAGATCATCCAGGTCTTCCATCATTCTTCAGCGGCAGTTACACAGGTTCCAACAACAAGGGCGCACTTATTCAGGGTGAGGGCGCAGCTTCTAAGGAGGTTCAATGGATCAACTTGTCCCATCCAAGGAGAGTTCAGAGATTCCCCTCCGACCCAGTTGAGAGGAAGGCAAGGTGCATCTTTTGCCTGGTTCCTCATCAAATTCTGACGAAGGAATCATCTGGGGTGCATTTTCCAGACTTGGGAGTGCGACACTTTGGGCAGACACATTCGGGGTTCCCGAGCGATCATTAGATCAGATCCAAGGAAACCATTCTGACCCATTTCACAGTAGCCTAAGGCGATCATTTTGAGACACATCTCAGCTGATTCTGATGGTGGAATCACTAGGGCACAATTTTCCAGTGAGAGAGGGGCGCATTCCCACATGGGGATCCATCCGGGGTCCAGACACACCAGCAAAGGGGCCGGTCAGTCACTAGGACTGAGAGCTAGAGAAAGGCACACCATTTGGGACAGTTTCCAGGCCATTCCGAGAGGTTTAGCCACCAGGGAGAACTTTCCAGACTTTTAGCAGTTACCGTCCGAGCTGCCATAGTTTCAGCTCATCCATTGATCCCGCAGTGCTCATCTATTATTGGGTATTACCATTTAGTTTTCTTGTTGTATTCCGGCTAAGATCCTTCTGTCATTTGATCTAGCCGAGTGATTCATTTTTATTCAGCCGCATGCGGCATTGTACTCACAGATATATCATAATATAAGATTTGTAGTCTTTTGTCTCATTTATCATCTATAAAGTCATTTATATGTTGTAAAAATGAATTATCTATAGTAGATACATCAGATTAGCAGAGTTTCCTAAACTAGCCAAGTCAGGAACATTACATATTTTCCCAGATGCAATCCTAGAAAATATTCGTATTGCCAACAAAAAACTTGATGATGTGGGTATATCCAAAGAACACAGGGAAGTTATGAAAGCTCAGTTTGGAAGGGGAGGAGGTGGAAGATCCAAGGGGGGAAGAACTAACATTGTTTCTTCGATCTCAATTGCCTCACCTTCCATAATGCCCTCATCTAGCTCATCGTTTTTTGTTCCTAGAACCAACCGTGGTGCACAACCTTCTATCAGGTCAATTGTCAAAATAAAGGAGAAGCAAGAGGATGATAAGCTTGTGGGTAAGTGTTTCCTATGGAGTGACATTCCTTTTAGCCTATGTTTGATGTAGTTGCTATTGTTGGCCTGGGGTACAAGGCCTATTAATGTTTAAGCCATTATTACAGTTCTTTACATTCAATAGATAACAATAGCATAATACAAGATCACTGAGAAATACACAATCACAAGAGACACAACATTTATCCTGGGA
>CBVK0100357383.1:0-12811 GCA_900067695.1 Picea abies
AAGATACCTTACTAAGTTAGTCATTCTGCCTTTTTCCTTAGTTTCTCTTTCTCTTTATGTTTCCCCCTTTTCTCATAGTTTCCTAATTGTTTTAAATTTCCATCTTTCCCTTTCCATTTAAAACTCAAATTGGCAAGTGTAGAAAATTACCCTTTTTCCCCTTTTTCTCTTTAATTAATAAATTTTTAATTAGCATATGTAACAAAACAATTGTTTCCCACTTTCTTTCTTTTTTTAATTTTATCCCCCAAAATATTTTTATAAAGTAATTGAATTTCTTACCCCCTTCTCGTCACATGTTAAATGATTATTATTATTATTATTTATTTATTTTTATTTTTATTTTTATATATATCTATAAATTTTTATCACAAGTATCACTTAGACCTAGATTTTATTTTCCTAGGTTGAGCGACATTTTATTAGGGAAATTGTTTTAAATCCTTATTATCACATTATTCATTCTAAAGCCATCTAGGTTTATTCTTTTATTAGTTAAAAACGTGACGTGCCCTTGAGGACACACTACATTCTCCAAGGGTGCCACTCACCACTTTTTGTTTTTCTTGGGTGATGTGCCTTTCAAGACACACTATGTTCTTCAAGGGTGCCACTCACCTCTTGACTGACTTGGTAAACATAAAAAACCCTGGAGTCAATACTCTGTCAGGTGATATTGTGAGAGACTAATGGCCTCAAAGGAATAAGGGCCATGCCTTATTGCATGCCCCTTAGAATCATCGTGACCGACTATCACAGTCTTCCTCCACGACATCATGTGTCTTCTCGAAGTAGGTAATCATTAACCTATAGTTTGAGCCATGGTGGGAGTGCTAGTAGGTTGTGGTAGGGCTATTTTCCACACCTCTCCCTCAACGTATTTGGTAGTCGTGCATGACCCCTCTACTCCACATGTTAGTCTAGTTGGCAAGCTATCGTCAGCCTACATCATCAACGAATCATGTCAGAAATAAAATCCTTAATCATAACATCTTATCATATGCACATATGTCATATATACAACAGTCAACCCCAATAATCCACTCCTTGAATCGATATAGAGTCCAAGGGGTTTCATCGATGCCTCTGCATTCTCGAGGTCCAAATTCCTACACACTCAGGAGGACCTAGTCAATAACACCTATCTATGTAAACATAACTAAATAATACATCATCATATCCATAATGCCTCATAATCATAATCAAACAACCAGTAGTATAATAATATGAATCACTTGCATGGAAGTGTCCTCAAAAAATAAGTTCGCTCAGTGCGCGCAAGAGTGGGATATTACATTCTAACACTCATTCCTGTGGATTTATTTGAAAATATAAGGATGCTTTTACTCTAAGGTTGCTCGTTCTCATGAGGGTACATCAAAGACTCATTCACTCATGAGGATTATATAAGGGGCATACAATAAAGTGATAATCATATTTCTCAACGACCATTAATTTCTTAGCAAAGACAAAAAAAGATGAGTTAATATGGTTTCCACTATTGCACCATTTTCCTACCAAGAAAAGTTGGATACTTAAAGAGCATAGGAATCATATAACCCTTGAAAATACAATAAAGAAATTCTTGAAGGGAATGAGATACATAGAACATTTTTTATATGTAATGATTTGTGGATTTTATAGTGAAAATAAGATTAAATTGAAAAGTATCCAAAGTAATTACTTTAACATGCATTATTTTAATTAAAAAAATATTAATTAAATAATTATATTTGAAATAATTATATAAACAAACTACTATGACATAATAAGGAAGAGAATTTTGTTAATTAAGTTATTAAGAAGGATAATTATAATTTAAGAGAAGAAGAATTCAAATTCAAATAGAAGAGTTGGAAAACAAAAATGGGTTGAAGAGAGTGAAATTAAACAAATAAAAAAACTACACTTTTAATTTTATGTGAAACCACTAAAAATATGAAGAGAAGATTAAGAAAACATCTAGGATTTTTAAATGAGAAATGTGAGAATTTGGTGAAGATAATTCATTATTTTATAATTTTAAATAGATACTTACATGTTCGCGTGTGCATATGATGACACATGAATGTGTAAATATTAAATAAATAATAATTTAGAAAAATATATTTTATAACAATATTTGGTGAAATTGAAATTCACCTTGAAATTGATCTATGTAAGATTCTCCACAAGTTGTTTAAGGATTTTATAGGTTTTGAATTTTTTTCTATAAATAAGTAATCAAGGGACTTAGTTAATCAATACATGAACCAAATATTTTATAGGTTTTGAACAAATTTTTGATAGATACGTAATCAAGGGACTTAGTTAATCAATACATGAACCAAAGATTAGTATGACTCAGAAATGTCTTGAGCATTGCAACCATGTGAAAGAATCGAGTGGGGTTAGAAAAGTAGGGGATCATGAGCTCTTAATGACGAAGTGTTGTAGAGATTACATTATTTTATTAGCATAATTGTTATTCCCATGATTAGATATTGTAAATGTGTGGGAAAGAGGACTAAGGATTGGGAGCCTCTAGTAGAAATTAGAAGATATAGGACTTTATGAAGAATTTAGAGATAAAATTGAGATAGAGAAAAGAAAAAAAATTCCCATAAGTATCTATGTTCATGAAGTGAATGGATGATAAGTCTCTCGATTATCGATCACATTCTTAAACAATTTTTCTGAATAATTCAATAATTTATGTCAAGGGTTAATTTAAATTATTTAATATTTCTTTATTCTCAAAAATATATTTTACTTCAACTTCTAATTCGAATCCTTTATTTAATTCTATACATCTAATTGGAATCATTTATTTAATTCTATACATAATTCGGTCACTAGTCTATCTTACTCTTTAAATATAAACATGTATCCACACACATATATAATGAAATATAATAAAATATATATTATAACAATAAAAATATATTATAGAATAACAATAATATATAATATAATATTATAACATTATATAATATATTATAATAATAATTTCATAAATTTAAATGTTGGTTTTTGTGTAAAGCATACATAACACAAGTTATAAATTATATAGCAAAGGTCATTCATATTACAGATTACAAATTTTATAGAATATGAAGGTTGCAAGTTGCAAGATGCATGCATAGCACATTGCATAAGTTACAAATAAAGATCACAACTTACAAATCACGAGGATTCTTTGGAAAATAGATGGTAGCACATCCTTTAGGTTGAAAAGTTAAGATAGGATTTAGAACATGCATGTAATTATCAATGTTTTTAATACATTCCCACCTGTGTTTTTATTGTCTTCTTGAATCTTGATAATAAGAATAAACATGGGTACTACCGCACTTATTTTCTCATTTTATTTTAGAATCCACATTTAAATACATTCCCACCTGTGTTTTTATGTTTTTAATGTCTAAACATGGGTACTACTGCACTTATTTTGTCATTATATTTGGATTTTGAGAATCCACATTTAATTATGTTCCCACCTGTGTTTTTAATACCTTCTCATACCTTCCCACCTGTGTTTTTAATGTCTTGTTGAATCTTGATAATAAGAATAAACATGGGTAGAAAACACTATAAGTTTCTATTTAAAAAAGCTAATCCAAAATAATTGAGTAATATTTATTATTTCATTATATTAATAAGATAATTATTTCATATTTTGCAATCCATAACTTTTATTATTATTTTTGCAACAACCATTAGTAACTACTTATTTTCTTTTCCATTCTTATTTACTTTTTTTTGTTTTCAAGTGGGTTGTAAGTATCTTGGCATCATAGCATGCATACTACTTAATGTTTGGTCTATTTTTTTTATACAATGATTGTATGGACATAGAAAGAAGTTGGAACCTCTTATTTGTTGATTTTCAAAATTGAAAGTGTGTGCAAGCTACTATATAAAGCTAATCTATTAAATTTTTTTGTTCATGTTTTTAATGATGTTGTATTTTATGTGAAATAGTTTGATGATATTATGTTAAATACAACTTCATAATAAATGTTCTGTTTATATTTTTATATTTACAATAAAATGAAAAAAACACGTATAACACATAAGTTTTAAAAAGAAACCTATCATAAAATAAATTCAATTAACAATTAGGATTACTAGTCAATTTTTTTATATAGAAAACCAATCTGATACACATCTTTTATCTCGAACAATTTTCTAATTTTCATGCATTTTTATTTTAAGTATTAGATTGTATATAAACTAATAGTACACTATTGGAATTTTGCTTCATTATAATATTTTAACTAGGGAAATATTATACTTAGTAAGTTTTTATTATGAATTATAATTCGTTATTCAAAATTGAGGTAAAACACAATCAAAATGTTACAAGTATTTTGGGAATTCGTAAAAGTAGCTGTAACAAATTATTTAATTATTATCTAGAAAAATATTAATAATACTAGGGTATACATTATTTTTTGTTAGTATATATTGATCATGTCACAACTACAACAATCATGCATGTGCAGGAAGTCTAGATTAAGAGAAAAGTCCCAAAGAAAATGCAATCATGCATATCTAGGAAGTCTAGATTAAGAGAAAAATCTCAATGAAAATAAGAGTTATATATTTTCGTAAGTTATGTAAAATATATTATAGAAAATAAATTCTATAATCAATTTAAAATTTGGTAATTGGTAAAATAGAGATTTTGAAAATTTGAATACGATTAATTCGAATAAAGGCTAATGTTGTTTTTCACAAAGAATGAAGGTTAATACTATATTATAAATATAATTATTAATCTACATATATAATTTTAATTATTATATAATTGTAATTAGTATATAATTGTAATTAGTATATAATTATATGTAGACGTAATATTTAATTGAGTACAATATTTGATGGTGTTGATATAATATTAACACTTAAAATATGTGTTTTGACATAATTGATTGAATAGAAACAAAATTTGATTCATTAAACTTAAATTTTTTATTATTGCGCAACCTTACATTATGCGAAGAGATGGCATTGTTAAGAAATTAACATCGGCATGGGTGTTACAATTGGACTGTTGTTCCCATTTTCTCTAGTTTTCCACCGGTTTTATGCTAAATTGCTCTTTGATACTACCAACAAAACCAGCTATAATTCAGAAAGTTCAGACATGAAAACTAATTTGTCCCTTTAACTCGATTATCCTATTATTTGGACAATTTCACTAAATGATTATAAATAATGAATTGATTTGGTTCTAATCTTTTAAAACAGCTGCATAGGATCGGATTATGTGGTTCAAGAAACATACTAAACTAAAAAGTTCTTTGAAAACTATGTGGTCTTTGTTTTGAATTTTTCCATTAAAAATCCAAAAAAATATAGAAATGCAAATTTTTTTTAAGATGAGAGACTCGATTTGCAAAATGAAAAATCTCTTTCCTTTGAAAGTGGATCATCAAAATATGAAATAATTTTTTTATCATAATTCACATAAATAACCAGAGTATAAGGAAAAGGTTACAAAATTTTTATGAGACCTTTTTTTAAAAGATATCGAAGTTTCTTTTCTAAAATCTCAAAATAATATATGTTTATAAAATTAAAAAAATAAATAAAGTAACGAAAGGAAAGCTAAAATTACAAGTTGTAGAAAAGGCTCACCTTTTGACACAACAAAATTAGGAGTACTTATAAAAGAGTTTACAAACCATGGATGCATAAACATTAACGAATTCGATTGAAGATAAAAGTTTAAGTGTTGTGAATAATGAAGTTTTAACCATTAATAGAAAAACATAAACATATGATGAACATGTATAGTTTAAAATATTAAATCATGGATTTTCTAAATCTAAAATTAAGTACAAAAGTGATGACTAACCATTTATCCTTGGTCATTCGAGTGTATTCACAGTGGAACATTTATTACTTTGTATGTAATTGGGATTTCACACTGGAACATTTATTACTTTATATGTAATTGGGATTATAGTTTCCATAATTCTTCTTTATCGTTGCTATATTTTCTTTCCTTTCGATCTGAGCATTCCAAAACCCTGGGGTTGGACCTCCGCTATCACATATCCACATTGTTTCCCTGTAGCATTAGCAAATAGATGCTAAAAAATCACCATTATGTACTAACAAGTATGTTGCATATTCACTTGTTGTAACTCATCTCCTACTGCAACACATTGCATGTTGTAGTCTTCTCTCTTGTTGCAACATGCCTTCTCTCCTTCAATATGCCTCACACATATTTGATTACATGGCCTCCATTGCAATGCACATGTGTTTTAACTCACCTCTACAACAACATGTCAATCGTAGTAATCGGTCTCCTATTACAACATGCCTTTATTGCAATATACCTCTATTGAAACCCATCTACATTTGTGGCTCCAACACATCTATGGTACAACATGACTCCTATTACCATATGCCTCTCTTGCAACACACATTTTCTGTGACACACATATTTTGTAACATGCTTCCTCTTGTAGCCTCTTGCTGCAACACATTATTTTCAATGTGCCTCTTGTTGCAACATGCAAGGCTACGACACACATGCTACTACAAAACATCTACACCTGCGGCTACAATACATCTTTAAACCACATGGCTTAAGTTGTAGTACACCCATGCTGCAACTTGTCTTTTTTGCAACACATCTTCTGTTGCAAAACAAAACATTTCTACAACATGAAATTGCATTTGCCTCTCATAGAACATCATGCTACATAGTCACCCCAGCTATAGAGAACCATCAATCCACTATATGATCTTTCTTAGACCCGCACCCACCTATGGAATATCACAATTTCCAACATAACCTTCCATAGACTCATGCCACCTGCACAAAAATATTATCACATGACTTTTCTCAACTGGTATAGGAATCACTCAAAGGTATATAATTATCCATAAAAGGAAATGTAAATTCATCAAACATGCAAACAACACAACAATATAACATCGTACAAGATTCCATTCACATATACACACAAAAAGGTTAAATTTGTAAATCATCAACTCTTTTTTTCATCATACAGGTTACAATACAATGACTCAATGGCAATATCTAAGCTTACATTCGCCAATGGGTTTCCAGACCACATGCCATGGCAACCTCAATCACTTCTCTCTCTCCTATATTGCATGATCTATCCTCTTACCAGTTATGCAATATCCCTTACAATCTCTTCGATGCTATGTTTGATTGATCTATAAATGTTCACTTAAGTTTCCCAAGTCTTCTCATCCCCTTTCATCTTCCAACTCCTACTTTTTCCTTTCCTTAATGGCTCTTCTCTTATTGTGTATCCTTCTATCTTCATCCTTGAAACACGCTCCTTTCAACATGTCAACCACTAATTCTGTAACAAATTTCCCTCTACAACATAATCATCCACTCACTTCTCCATTCTATGGCAACATAACCAGTTGCCCCGTTGCTCCAACTCTACAACATTATTCCTATCTCTAGTAATGTTTTCGCTCCTTGGTGTGCATCCATTCACATCCTGCAACAACCGATCATTTTTGTAATAACTATGTCGTGTCCTCGTAACTATCTTCGTCATGTCATCCCTAGGATGACCAAGATTCTCCTGCATCAAAATCCCCAACTTTTAAGCCATGATGTCCTCATTCTTATGAGGTAATTCATTTGCATCTACAATTTTCCAATGCAACTCTCCAATGTTTCATTCCCAACTCTATAGTGCTCATCTGCTATATACTTCAATATGCAAGAAATATTCCTCTACTTCACATTCTTTCTTTCCACTCATTGTTTCCATCAATCCATAACAACAAAACAATACTCTCGTCATGGAGATTGAAATTTTTCATCTTATTCCTACTGCAACTTAATTTTTTGTGGCAAATCACTTTCTAGTAGTGCTACACTATGTGTCTCTCTTACTTGTTTTTCATAAGCATTGGTCAAGTTCTCTTCAGCCATGCATCACCTGCACAAATCAATCTCAGTCATGTCCAATCTAGGACATCCCACTACCCATTTTCATGCGCTATAAAAAGTTTCTTTGGTGCAACCATCCACTCATGCTCGAAGCCACAGAACATGGAGTCACATGCTACAATGTTACACCTTCCTTGACTCAATCCACAACCATAAGAAAACTATGTTAGTTGGTGATTATTTCAGCGTATACACATTCTTGAAAATTATGAGAGACATAGTTTCAAAAGTATTCTTCTCCATGCAATACCTTCAAACTTTGTCCTCAACAAACTTCAATGTTCTAGAGTTCTTCTACAACATGCCTTCTTCCTCAGGATATTTTAAATCCTATCCTTTATCTGTCAGCAACATGTTCATCATCTTCCCCCTCTTTCAGACTGTAAGTTATCCATATTCAACTCAACATCTTCCTTCATGATTCATCTTCATGACATTATATTCTACTCGGACATTTTCTTATACATCTTCATAATCCACAACCCCTATGATTTTGCAATTTCTTACAATATTTGCAATTTATTTTCCTACATAGACATCACCTATTTCATTTTATTTTCCCCCAAGAACATCAATTCCATATCCAACCACAAATTTCTTTCTTCTTGTAAACAGACAAAGAAAATGTTAAGGAAAAAAAATTCCAATTCACTTCCCCATTTTCTCCATTACATCGGACACACCCACACGTGCCTCTATCTTCCACTAATGTAATTTTTCTATATCTCTATTCTTCCTCATTTTTCTTAAATTTAGGTCCACTCAAAAATCTCTAGTCACCATCTAGAAACAATGTGCTCATTGCTACCAAAATGCTTCTCAGAACATATGGGCTTAGTCTCCAGTCCAAAAAATATTATGATTGCATTCCACTTACAACCACACTCACTCATTTCTAGTGACCATGCCTTCATTCCAAGATAAAAATCATGGATAACCACCACCATAACTTCCATCTAATGAATCCTTTCATGACCCACACTTCCTCTTTCATCTCAAGATAATAGTTATGGATAACCACCACCAAAACTACAATATATTTCTCATATCCATTTATCTTAGAGAATTCTTCCTTCTCTGCAACATTCTTCAGAACTTTTCTTCATGGAATTTTCTATTCTTCGCCATCTTTTATAAATTCGGGATTTATCCTCACATATTCTACCACTCCATTATCTGCATTCTAACTCTTGTTTTTTTTACCTCCTTGGCCTTCTCATATTTACGTAAAAGTCATGGGGAGTTATTTCATAGCCATCGGTTAGACTACACTTCACGGCCCCTTTCTTCGGCACTACCTCCCATCATTATTCCTTTAGTACCACAAGTAAAAACCATACTCTCCCACACCTTCTTTATTTGAAGTTTCTTCCATCCCAGAGCTGAGACAAGCTCTAATATATTCTTAAATTCTTTCAACCTAGAGTTGAACCATGCTCTAATATATTCTCACATTATTTCATCCAAGTGTTGAACCATGCTCTAATATCTTCTCATATTATTTCATTCAATAGATGAACCATGATATGATATTTTCTCACATTCTTTCATCCTATATCTAAGCCATGCTCTGATATCTTGTTACATTCTTTCATCCCAGAGTTGAATCATGATTTGATATGTTCTAACATTCCTTCATCGAAGACCTGAACCATCCTCTGATATATTATCACATTCTTTCATGCAAGAGTTGAACCATGTTCTAATACCCCTTGATTTAGTAAATCAACTTCCCCTATCATCAAAGTCCATTCGCACTGGAACATTTATTACTTTGTGTGTAATTGGGATCATAGATGCCATAATGCTTCTTCCTCATCGGTAAATTTTCCTTCCTTTCAATCTGATCATGTTAAAACCCCTAGGGTTGGACCTCCTCTATCACATATTGACGATGTTCCCTTATATCACTAGAAAATAGATGCTACAGAATCACCAGTCTGTACTAACTAGTTTGTTTCATATTCACTTGTTGTAACACGCTTCATGTTTCAGTCTTCTCTCTTTCTACAAAACGCCTTATCTTATGCAAAATGCCTCTTATTGTGCACAGATATATGACTAAATGACCTCGACTACAATGCCCTAGTGAGGTAACTCACCTCTGTTGCAACATGTATGTGGAAGCAATCTGTCTCTTATTACAACACACCTCTACTACAATATACCTCTATTGCAACACATGCATTGTTGTAATCCATCTACACCTACACATGCAACACACATCCTTTGTTGCAACACGTCTCTGCAACAACACAACACCTATTATTATACAGCTTTGTTGCAATACATGTTTTCTATGACACACCTATGTTGTAACATGCATATTGTTGTAGCCTCCTAATACAACACATTCATTTTAACATTCCTATTGTTGCAACATGCCTAGGATGCAACACATATGTTAGTGCAACACATCGACACCTATGGTTACAAAATATCTTTGACCACATGTCTTCGGCTATAACACACCCATGATACAATTCACCTCTGCTACAACATATCTTTTGTTGCAAAACACAACATTTTTACAATCATGCAATTACATTCTCCTCTCATAGCACATGACGCTACAAAGACACCTCAACTATAAATGACCATCAATCAACTGTACAATTTCTCTTAGATCTACTCCCACCTGCGGAAGATCACAATTTCAAACATAACCTTACACATACTCATGCCACATGCACATCAATATCACCATAGGAATATTCTTGAATGGTATAAGCATCACTGACAGGTATATAATTATCTATGAAATGAAACGTAATTTCATCAAACATGTAAACAACACAACAATATAACGTTGTACAAGATTCCATTCACATATACTCACAGAAAGGTTAAATCTATAAATCATGAACTCTTTTATTCATCATATAGGTTATAATACAACAACTCAATGGTTGGATATGAGCTTACAATATATGTTGGTTTTCCAGGTTAGAGGCCATGGAAACCTCAACTGCTTCTCTCTCTCCTATCTCGCATGATCTCTCCTCTTACCGGTTCTGCAAGATCCCTTGCAATATCTTCGGTGCTCTATTTTATTTCTATAGAATTATTTGCTTCAGTATCCCAAGGATTCTCACACCCTTTCATCTTCCAACTTCTATGTTGTCCTTTCCTTAACGACTATTCACTTGTTATGAGTCCTTCGATCTTCATCCCAAAACACTCTCATTTCAACATGTCGACCATTGATTTTGTAACAACTTTCCCTCTACAACATAATCGTCGACGAACTTGTCCTTTCTATAACAACAGTCCCAGCTTCCCCACTACTGCAACTCTGCAACATTTTTCTGATCTTTAATAATGTTGTTACTCCCTACAATGCAACCATTCACATCTTGCAACAACCAATCGTTTATGTAACGACTATGTCACATCCTTGTAACTGTCTTCATCATCTCATCCCCATAATGACCGAGATGCTCGTGCATGAAAAAGTATCCTATCAACATCCTAATGATAAGATATGTCACATTTATTATGTAACTTCTTCACATATTTTTAAACAAACACAACATTATATTCTAAAAAATTATAAATTTTTATGCAATAGGTCTCAAAGTAAAAGTCATTCCTGGAATAACAATAAAAAAAATTAATCATTACTATCCAACAATCTCAATTAATATTTAAATACGATGGATTTATTGTTTAAAAATGTGAAGATATCATTGTCCAATGTCTTGAAAGATTTGATGATGAAGCAACCATATAAAATAAATCATTTAATATAATTAAATTTCGTTATATAATGTATACACAAATTATAATTTAATATTAATAAGACTTGCTATGTTTATGCCTTTTATCATGGTTGATTCCTTAAACATTATATAAATATATGACATTCTTTAACTTCATCACCAATTCTCATTTCTATATGTACGCATATGAATTGGCCTCTGAGAAAAGAAACCTTATTTTCTTTAGTTAAGTTTAAATTCCACTTGTGATAAGTTCATTAATTATAAATGAATTATTGATTTGGGTTATTCATGAGTCAATTGTTGTTAGAGATGGTAATAGAAATCTTATTCTTGCTTATGAGTTTAAGGGTGGGAATAATTGTATATATATCTTATAAGAAAATCCAAGAAATATTTCCCAACATTTTTTATAACATTTCTGGTAAATTTGTCAATATAGACTAATCTACTTACATGCAAACATTAAATTACCCAACAATATTAACAACATCCAATTCAAATGGTGTATTGTGATACATACATACAACCCCAAGGGAAACCTTCATTGGTTCCACCCTTTCTACGTTTATTCTAAAGAATAACATCAACCATTTTCACCGAGTGCTACGAAGTTACCAACTCTAATGCTTCTATTTAGACATTACTAAGACTAGATTCTATTGCTAAAACTATGTTTCCACCTTGAGATATTTAACTGAAAATAATAAATTAGTTCATGTAATTAGATTATTACTAGCAAACTTGATAAGTGTATCCAAATAACAATAAATGTCTCATAGTTTAATATTGTTTAGTTGACCTCTCCATGTAGAAGAGGCCTATGTTACCTCGACATAAAACCCAATCTTCATGTTGGTCAAATTATTACGGCAATGGCACTACCGTGTAGCATTACTATGTGAAACGTGGCAAAGTAGCAATATCGTGCGAGGACGAAGGTTATGTTTCTTTTTCCTTTCGCATTGTAAAACTTGTAAAATAAAATTTTATTCCAAATTTTAAATGAAAATATTTCACTAAAATTCGAATATATATATATGGATGGAAGTTACCAAGATATTAATGAATATGATGCAAGAGCATCGCCAACACATCAAGCGAGCCAACGCAGAAGCGGAAGACAGCTGGATAAGCCAGC
>CBVK0100357384.1:0-12811 GCA_900067695.1 Picea abies
ATAAAGGCAATTCCGGACCCCCCTTTCCTTTCTAGCTTTAAGAGGAGGAGGGGGGGGGGTCCGGAATCAGACGCACAGCTTTTCAACAGTCGAGATCTTAGCGCCTGGATCAACGATGCTTGCACAATCCCATCGTTCTCAGATGCTCGGTTTCAAATCAACGTGGGGCCCTCTTTCTTGTCCTGTCACCTTACCTTCCGTCCATCCCCCCTCTTTCCGTTTATGTGGTCCATCCACTCACCAACTGTCGCGTGACCCGTTCCCTTTCACGTCAACCTCCCACTAAGTGTGTTTCCTTTATGTGTCATCTCCCATGCCCTCTTCCCGTTGTCTTTCGCCATATGTCTTCCTCTGTCGCCCTTCTCACACCTTGCCACTTCTTTCACGCCCTCATAGTCCGATGCCACCACTCCTGTCGTGCGCCCCATCCTTCGCGCTGGCCTCCATGCCTATTCGTCAAGCCATTCAGTTATTCCAGGTGGCAGTGTGAGGAGTCTTCCACATCCCAAAGTGCTGAGTTGGCCAGGTCGTCCTCAATCCCCATGAAGCAGTTATTGAGGCGGTTGGTGGTAGTTAGACATCGTTTCTTCCATAATGGGAAGGTCCGGAAATGAATTAAAGGCACGTTGATTCGCCGATGAAACTGTCAGAAGATCGATCGCGTCTACCATAAGTTGCACAACCATCCAGAGATTGCAGGCGTTAACTGTCAGAAGCCATGCAAACGCAACACTTTTAATGCTACATCTCGATTTTGTTGATGTTGTTAGTTTGAGTATATCAAGGCGTTTTCGCCATTTTTGTATCTATCGATGGTAGAGCGAAGCTGCCGACTGTAAAGTTTTAACAACCATTCTGGTTTCCTGGTTATGCCTCTGTGTTTGAGATTTCTTGTTTTATGACAAACAGTTCTGCTTTTTCCATCTATGTTTCGTCTCGTGCCAGAGAGTTCATGATCGAATGATTCGCGTGGATTGTTGCAGTTATGTTATGATAAAGGATTTGTTGTGACATTATTGTGTTCTCTAGTCTCCTGTGTTTGAATGTAAAAGGATCTTGCGTTCAGATGCTTTCTTCTCCAGTCTATTACAAACCTGATGTTTATGACAGACCTTCACACTCTTCTCATACAAGTCTTCCCCCTACTCACCCTTTATTGCAACTCACTGTTTGAAGTTTGTCAAGACCTCACTCATTCATGCATACCCGACCTAGTTTAAGAGTTGAAATGATGTTGTCTTGAGTTTACCTCCATTTGATCATCCCTTTAAACAAATAGTGACATTAAACTAATGGGTGTTAGGCTCTGCTCCTGCAAGCAATCCAGGAGTGACTTCTGACGCTAACATTTCTGGCACCATTGTCGGGGATGAAGTTGAATATTTTCCCCGGGACTGAACGACAATGATCAACTGATTCTGAAGGTGCATCAGAAATCAGAAATGGAAGATTGCTACCGTGCGCCTGGTGACTCCATTGTGATGAATCCGCTGGGAGGAACCTGCTCTATCAACTGTGGCTTTCAGAGTCAGACACACGCGGTCTCATCCACATCTGCCTCTAGCGACAATTGAAGCTGACTCAGAAGCAGTGCATAGAAAAGGAAAGAGCTCTGCAAAACAATTTTCCATCGCTGAAATAGGTAATACGCCATCCCCTTCTGTGAGAACTCCATTTTCTTATTCACAGCTTCCTAGTCGTCCTTCCTCTGAGGCTTCCCGTTTTCTAAATTTCAGGAGCGTTCCTGCTGAGTTTTCTCCTCCTAGTCTAGTACCAGAAAGAGAGATCCTTGTCACTCCCCCCTCCCTGGAAGTTGTGCCTCAACACAGACCTCAGGTCTCAGAAGGATTCACCACCCATCCTTTTATTGCTACTACTGCACAGAGAGAAGCATCTACACATTTAGGTCCCTTAGACCTCTCTCTGTTTTCTCTGTTGTCTCCCCTAAGAACCTCTTTTCCGACATCTCCCATCCACACTCCTTCTCCTCCAAGTTCTCCTCTTCCTAATATTCCTATGGCTGGTGCTAATCCCCCTTCGAATAGAATGGATGCCATAGTCACTACTAGATATGCTCCTTTAGTCCTGCCCCATCCTATGAATCCTCTCCCTGCTAGAGATTATTTGAAATACATGCCTAAATTCATGGGAGAAGGAGACATAACCGCAGAAGAGCACTTGTCTGCTTTCTACAGTTATGCAGACAACTTAAACATAGAAAATGAATATGTTTGGATGAGAGTCTTTGTCTAGATCCTGGATGGGGAGGTGAGGAAATGGTTTAGAGGATTGGCCCCTGGATCTATTGCTGGGATTGAAGCCCTGGACGATGTTTTCTTGAGGCAATGGGGAGATAGGAAAGATTACATATATTACATGACAGAGTTTGGGTATCTGAAGAAAATGGAAGGAGAGTCTATCTCTGACTTCTCCAAAAGGTTCAATAAAATGTATAATAAGATTCCTGCAGAGATAAAGCCCTCAGAAGCCTCCGCCCAAATCTCCTATGCTGGTGCATTTGACCCTGATTTCTATCTCTTATTAAGAGAAATAAGAGCCACCTCTTTAGCTCAAATGGAAGATGCAGCTATAGAAGTGGAATCCAATATATTAGCAGCTGACAGGCTAAGGAACAAGGCCGACGTAGACAAAAGAAAGGGAAAATCAGAAGCCTCAACTTCCGACCCATCACTGCCCCACCCTCAAGTAAATGAGCTGACCCAGGTGATGAACTTCCTGAAAGAAGAAATGGAGAGATTGAAGGTGGAAAGGAAGCAGGTGAACAAGGGCCCTCAGAGCGCAGAGAACAAAGGGGGTTTCAGAAGGACAAATTATATTTCTCCCCCAACTATGCACAGAGAGAAAGGAAGAGATAGGGACAACCAAAGAATTCAGGCTCCCTTTCAGAAAAATTTTGTGGCTGATGAAGAAGAAGGGGAAACAGACGAGCCTGAGCCTAAAATAAACTTCTTAGAAGTCACTCCTTCTTTTCCTCATCTAACTCAATCAGCATACGAGGAGTCTCTCATGGACAGTCAGCTAAATCAATTGAGCAAAGGAGACAAGGTTGGTGGTGGTTGAGGCAGGTATAACCTAAGGTCCGACAAAAAAGAAGCAGTACCTGATGTTCCTGAGCAGTCCACTAGAATAGAGAAACCTGTTGATAAAGTAGTAGACGCTCATAGAGGTAAGAAGGCCCAACCCCTCTCTCCCATTGTCCACAATCATGTTCCTGAAATCAGAGAAATTCCAAAGCCTACATCTTCTTTTAATTTCGAGCATGAGATTCAAAAGATCAGAATCCCTGTGCCCCTCACCGAGCTAATCAAACATGAAGAATTCAAAAGACGCTTCTCTGAGATTTTGGAATATGAAGCCTCATGTCCTCCCACAGACTCCATAAACCTTCAAGATGAGAGGCCAGCAGTTGTCCTAGGCCCCATGGTAGAAGACAGAGATGATTCATCCCCTCCTTTCTACACCTCCCTGAATGTACACGATAAAGTGCTGCACAATTGCTTAATGGATTTAGGGGCCTCTCACAACCTCATGCCCAAAACTGTCATGGAACAATTAGGACTAGAAGTCACCCGAGCCTACCATGACCTCTATTCTTTTGACTCCAGGAGAGTTCAGTGTCTTGGAGTCATCAAGGACCTGGTGGTTTCTTTGTTTGAACTGCCCATGAAAAGTATGGTTATGGATATTGTGGTAGCTAATGTTCCCCCCAAGTTTGGCATGTTGTTGTCAAGATCCTGGATTAAGAGACTTGGAGGGACGTTATAGATGGATCTCACATATGCCACCATTCCATTCTTTGGAGGGGAACATAGGAGATTGTACAGAGAAGCCCAGCTAGCCTACATAGTCAGTGACGAAGCGAACCCCACTAATCACCCCATCTTTGCACTTGACACTGACTTAGGGTCTAGTTTGTTATAGGTCACTAAGACTCCTGAGGCCCCTTTGCAGATCAAAAAACAACCCCTTCTCAATCAGGAGATTCCTCCTCCAACCACCTCTGTTTGGAAGATGTTCTTTGATGGAGCTTCTTCCAGAATGGGTGCAGGTGCCAGGGTAGTACTCGTGTCCCCTTGTCAAGAGACCATATCCCTGCCATACAAGCTGGAATTTGAAGTCACCAACAATGTGGTAGAGTATGAAGCTCTTGGTTTGGGTATAAGGGCTACATAAGAAATAGGAATAAGGGAGATGTTTGTGTTTGGAGATGTTGAACTGATTGTCCAACAGGTCAAAAATGTTTATCAGGCTAAGCATCCTCGACTCAAGAATTACAGAAATGAGGTATGAGACCTAGTTGATAATTTCTTCCTGGCTTTTAACATCTCTTTCATTCCAAGGGAAGAAAATTCTCCAGCTGACTTTTTATCTTTCACAACTAGTGCGCTCGAAGTTCCTGCGCTTCCCACTGTTGGATCCGATGTTGAAATAAAATACAGACCCTCTATATCGGACAATGTCAAGCATTGGAAGGTATTCGAGGATGATCAGGAGATCGAAAAGTTTCTTAAATCCATTGATAACTTCTCTGCATTTCACATAGATGAGGATCCTGACAATGAAGGAGAACCTGACCATCACCCTGGAGAGTTGTTGGATAAAATTGTTGGCCACCAGATTATACAGCTACCAAGCAACCACATACCAAAAGGACTAATCCAATTAGAAAGGTTTTTTGATGGGAATGATGTGGCAGTAAAGGGTAGAGTTTCAGGTGATGACGCTGACACAACTGAGTGCAACATAAGCACACCAGAAGAGCCCAAGTTTGTCAAGTTGTCAAGGAGTTTGACCGAGGAGCAGAGGGCCGAATATACTGAATTGTTGAGGGAGTTTGTTGATGTGTTCGCATGGACCTATGAAGACCTCAAAACATATGACACATCAGTTATTGAGCACAAGATCCCATTGAAAGAAGAGGCTAGGCCATTCAAGAAGAAACTAAGACAGATAAATCCAATGCTACTACCTGTCATGGAGAAGGAAGTAAAGAAGCTGCTAGATGCCCAAATCATTGTCCCCTTGATATATTCCGATTGATTGGCCAATTTGGTCCCAGTAAGGAAGAAAAATGTGGAAATCAGGCTCTGTGTTGATTTCAGAAACCTAAACAGAAGCTCAAGGAAAGATAATTATCCCCTGCCCAATATGGAGCACATATTGCAGAAGGTCACCGATGCTTCCAGAACATCCATGATTGATGGTTTCTCTCGATACAATCAGATATCAGTCATGCCCGAGGACCGAGAAAAAACAAACTTCACCACTCCTTGGGGCACATTCATGTATGCCAAAATTCCTTTTGGGTTGATGAATGCAGGAGCCACATTTCAACGAGCCATGGACATAGCCTTCATCAGAAAAAAATATAAGTTTGTGGTGATTTACCTAGACGATATAATAGTCTTCTCTAAGACTGATAAAGAACATCGCTACCACTTGAAGAAGGTTTTCCGGAAATGTCGCAGGTATGGCCTATCTTTAAACCCCAAGAACTCATTGTTTGCTATGTAAGAGGGAAAAATACTAAGCCATATAGTATCAGCAGAAGGGGTGAGAATTGACCCTGGCAGGGTAGAAGCACTTCAGAGCCTGTCGCTTCCCAGATCTAAGAAGGAAGTCCAGGCCTTTTTGGGGAACATAAAATTTCTGAGGAGATTTGTTTCAAATTTTGTTGAGTTAGTGAAACACATCACAACCATGCTCAGGAAGGGAAATGAAGTGAAATGGACTGCTGAACCTAGGGAATCTTTTGTCCAAATAAAAAAAGCGTTGACTGAGGTACCTGTGCTTATTAGTCCTTATTATTCTAAAGATTTCTTGATTTTTTCTTTTGCTTCCTGTGATACAATAGCAATAGTATTATTGAATAAAAATGGTCAGGGGTGAGAACAACCTATTGCTTTCTTTAGCAAGGCGCTGAGAGATGCAGAACTCCGGTACGAGATCATGGAGAAGCAGGCCTATGCCTTGGTGAAAGCTCTCAAAGCTTTCAGAGTCTATGTCTTGCATTCAAAGATCACTGCATATGTCCCTTTGGCTTCTTTGAAGGAAATTCTTATATAGCCTGACATAGATGGAAGAAGAGGTAAGTGGATTGCCCAGATCCTAGAGTTTGATCTAGAAATCAAGCCCACCAAGCTGATAAAGGGGCAGGGTTTGGACAAATTACTGGTTGAATCCAACTGCAAGGCCTTGGGAATTAGCTTCATCAATGAGCAAGCTGAGCCACCCAACAAGCATTTCCAGGGTGCCATACCACTAGCATCATGCCCCTGGTACAAGGATATCTTGTACTTTCTGCAAGAATTAAATCCCCCTGATGGATTGGGAAAAAATAAGGCTAGAGCCTTAAAGCTCAAAGCGGTCAGATATTGCCTCATTGACCAAACTTTGTATTAGAAAGATCCTCTAGGGGTATTACTAAGGTGTCTGGACCAGCAGCAAGCCCAGAAGGTTATGTTCGATTTCCATAGAAGTCTCTGTGGAGGTCATCATTTTTGGAAGACCGCAACTCACAAGATCCTCCAAGCTGGGTTTTATTGGCCCACCTTATTTCCTGATGTCTACGGAGAAATCAGAGCTTGCATCAAATGCCAGAAGTTCTCGGGAAAGAAACAGCTCAAATCTCTACCATTAAAACCTATAGTAGTGTCAGCACCTTTTCAGTAGTGGGGGTTGGACTTTATCGAAGAAATTCATCCTCCCTCAAGTGGCCAGCACAGATGGATTCTGACTGCAACCGACTATTTCACCAAATGGATAGAAGTTGTCCCTACCAGAAGCACTTATCACAAGGTAATTATCAGTTTCCTGGAAGATATCATAGCTAGGTTTGGCTGCCCTAGCAAAATCGTCACCGAAAATGCCTCCCCATTTCGGTCTGAGCCTTTGGTTGAGTTCTGTGAACAGTTCAAGATTTCATTGCTTCACTCTACTCCTTATTATCCTCAAGGAAACGGACCAGCAAAGTCCTCCAATAAAAGTCTGATCAAGCTCATTAAGAAGCTACTGGAGGAAAATAAAAGGGCCTGGGACTCAAAGCTCAAATTTTCTCTCTGGGCTGATCGGGTGGCAACCAAGAAATCCCTGGGCATCTCTCCTTTCCAACTTGTTTATGGAATAGAGGTTGTTTTCCCCACTCAGCTTGCCTTACCTGTGGGAAATCTCCTCCAGGACTTTGAAGGAGAACCTAACCATGTGATCAGAAGGATTCATCAAATGGTGGAAGTGCAGCAGATCAGACAGCAGGTCATGAATAGGGCCTACAATCATCAGCAGAAGATCAAGTAGGCTTTTGATAGAAAGAGAATAAAGAAAGAATTCGAGCAAGGTGATCTGGTGCTCAAATGGGATGCACCTAGGTAGGAAAAGGGAAAACAAAGTAAATTTGATGCCCTCTGGTTCATGCCTTTCAAGATCCTTGAAGTATTTTCAAACAACACTTACATGTTGCAGGATCTGGAAGGCAAAGAATTTTTTAGTGGCCCAGTAAATGGGCATTTCCTGAAAAAATGTTTTTTGTGAGCCGCAGTCGGCTCTTTTCCTTGTAAATATTTTTTTTTTTTTGTTTTTAGTTTAATAAGAGACTCCATAGCCCAACAGCAAGGCACTGCATCTACAAAAGAGTTCTTAGAGCATCACAGGGACGACTCTATCCCCCATGGAGCCAAATGTTAACGATATTTCTTGTACCCGCCTTTCTACCTTTAAGCTGAGGGGGGGGGGTCCAGAATCGAGGTCGCATCTCTTCAATGGTCCAGATCAACGCGCCTTTCTACCATTAAGAGGAGCGGGGGGGTCCGTAATCGGACGTGCAGTTTTCCGACAACCAAGATCTTAGCACCCAGATCAATGGCGCTCGCACGATCCCATCGTTCTCAACTGCTCGGTTTTAAATCAACGTGGGGCCTTCTTTCTTGTCCTGTCACCTTACCTTCCGTCCATCCCCCCTCTTTCCATTTATGTGGTCCATCCACTCCCCACCTGTCGCATGACCCGTTCCCTTTCACGTCAACCTCCCACTAAGTGTGTTTCCTTTATGTGTCATCTCCTGTCCCCTCCACCCGTTGTCTTCCGCCATATGTCTTCCTCTGTCGTGCTTCTCACACCTCGCCACTTCTTTCACGCCCACATATTCCGATGCCACCACTCCTGTCATGTGCCCCATCCTTCGCGTTGGCCTCCATGCCTATTCATCAAGCCATTCAGTTATTCTAGGTGGCAGTGCGAGGATTCGTCCACGTCCCAAAGTGTTGAGTTGGCCAGGTCGTCCTCAATCCCCATGAAGCAGTTATTGAGGTGGTTGGTGGTAGTTAGACATCGTCTCCGCCATAATGGGAAGGTCCGAAAATGAATTAAAGGCATGTCGATTCACCAATGAAACTGTCAGAAGATCGATCGCGTCTGCCATAAGTTGCACAACCATCCAGAGATTGCAGGCGTTAACTGTCAGAAGCCATGCAAACGCAACGCTTTTAATGCTACGTCTCGATTTTGTTGTTGTTGTTAGTTTGAGTATATGAAGGTGTTTTCACCATTTTTGTATCTATCGATGGTAGAGCGAAGCTCCCGACTGTAAAGTTTTAACAACCATTCTGGTTTCCTGGTTATGCCTCTGTGTTTGAGATTTCTTGTTTTACGACAAACAATTCTTCTTTTTCCATCTATGTTTTGTCTCGTGCTAAAGAGTTCATGATCGAATGATTTGCGTGGATTGTTGCAGTTATGTTATGATAAAGGATTTGTTGTGACATTATTGTGTTCTCTGGTCTCCTATGTTTGAATGTAAAAGGATCTTGCATTCTGATGCTTTCTTCTCCAGTCTGTTACAAACCTGATGTTTATGACAGACCTTCGCACTCTTCTCATACAAGTCTTCCCCCTACTCACCCTTTATTGCAACTCATTGTTTGAAGTTTTTCAAGACCTCACTCGTTCATGCATACCCGGCCTAGTTTCAGAGTTGAAATGATGTTGTCTTGAGTTTACCTCCATTTGATCATCCCTTTAAACAAATCATGACATTAAACTGATGGGTGTCAGGCTCTGCTCCTGCAAGAAATCCAAGAGTGACTTCTGATGCTAACACCATCACTGAAAAACACTTCAAAAAGAACATTTTTTTGAAGTTGTATGCACCTTGCACCACTACTGCCTACGTACACATGTTGGTTGCACCACTATAGCCCGCGTACACTCACAAAACGCGCGAAAAATAAAAATTGCAAAGGGATACAGGTTTTCGGGTCGTTACCTAACCATTTGACCGCCCATATCCAGTCACCCCAACCGTTACTATCTCTTTTGGCCTATAAAATAAGGTGTTGGGTTCCTATTCCAAAAATAAGCATGAGAGCATAGAAACTCTGCCCATTTTAGTATTCCCCCTTTGCCCCAATATTTTGTAGCCACATTGTGAGTTTGAGCCAGAATTCCTTCTTTCTCCATTGAAAACCCTTGCAATTTCGCTAGAGAGAACTGAAGAGTAGAAGAATACGTGGAAGAAGTGGGTGCATTGTGAGGAGGAACCCATGACCAAGTTCGGGGATCAGTGTTGGTCTCGTATTGTAGAAGATTTTTATGAGATTAATATAAAGAAATACCTTTTCCGTCCCACCAAATGATGTCTTAAATCTTTTTGATTTGTTTACATTTCTTGGTTATGATGTCTAACCCACTAATCCATATATAGAATGCATTATTGTAGTTTCTTATTTGTCTTTTGGTGAATGCAGGTTGGCCTTGAGAGGAGATCTATAGTTGAGAAACAAGTGAGCACAAAGGGATCGACACTAGATGTGGAGTTTAAGGTATGCCTACCAGATCCCTATACTTTGTCTTTTATGTGTGATTGTGGGGTAATGTCGAGATAGTTGATTAAAACTAGGAGACTTTAGATGGTTAGCTCTACCTACATTTTTGAACCCTGGTGTAGTATGTAGGGGGTTTTTCCCATTACATCAGAATTGGTGACCATACTGGGGAGACCTCTAGGGTTTGTCTCTGATATAGGTTCCATTAGAAGATACTAAACACACTTGTGATTAAGGGTGTAGGCGGGGTGGAACTCCATGATATCCCCCCAACAAATATGGGTCCATGAAAATGTCGGGACCCATGTAGATGATTGAATAATAATTTGAGATAGTGTGGACAAGGGGAAGAATGTTATCAATGTTGGTGGGATGGTTAGGCTCATAATATGTGATTTGGTCGATGGTGATGATCTTCCCGTTGTAGTGGAACATCATCGTTCAAAAAATAGAAGAGGCCACTTTTTAATTAGCATACATGTAGCTACATCCGAAAAATATATTTTAATCAAGTGGGGCATCGATAAATTCAATTTTGATGAGGATGGTTTTCCCCCCCCGAGTTCAACGAGGAAATTTTGGAAGAGCCCTTTAGAGGACAAGGGTCGACCGTCATAGGCTCTTAAGGTGATGGCAAATGGTACTGCATTAGGGGATCCAAGTTTTTTCCATACTACTTTGGACATGATGCATGTGGATGCACCTTCATCGATGATACACCAATGAACTGGGATGCTTAAAATATTAACTGGTGTGTGAAAAGATATTAGGGCAGGGAGGCATGGTTCTCTGCTATCTAGATAAAAGGTGATGAGTTTAGAATCAGCTAGGTCGACTGCCCCCAAGGAAGAAAGAAAGGATTTATGATGAGTTGGACATGTTTGGAGGACCTCCAATACAAACATGGATACAGGATACTGAGCTAAGTCATCGACCAAACTGTAGTTATGGGTTTCCCTAGCATGAGGGTTATTGACATTCTGTCATAATGGAACATGAGGTATGTGAATGTTTGGTTCGGTGCTAAGGCATGGAATCATCAAGGGTTGTCCAACTATAGCTGGAGTCACTTCAAAAGTGGTTGGGGTAGATTCAGGGGGAACACCATACTGGAGACTGTGTGTTTGCAAAATAATTTCTTCTTCTCTAGTAAGGAGGATGTTGCGATCAAACATATTTTGAGGTTGAATGGGACCTGAGTTTTGATACTGCCCATTTGGGGTGGAGCAGGGTGTACCTTCTGTTGGGTATTCATCACACATTGGTGTGGAATGGGGTTTTGCAAAATGGTAGGAGGTGGTTTTTGCAAATAATTTTGTGGGGCCTACTGAGGAGCAGGCAACACTAGAGGGAATTGCACGTTCATGGAGTCTTTAATCTGTTTGAAGTCAAAAATTTGGGGAACATGGTGTGTATAATTTCCATACTCACTATAGAGAGCACAAGGGAAGTTGGTCTAAAGATGGTTGTTTTTCTTCCCTTGTCGTTTGTTATTATTGTCCCCTTAGGTGTTTTGGTTTCCTTGATTCTTGTTGCCCCCAGCAGGATGGTTGGGTTGGGGGTTATTTCCTCCTTGTCCCATGTTATTATTGTTTCAGTTTTTCCCTTTTTTATTGGAATTATTCGACTGATGGGTTGGATTTTTTATATTCAACTGTTTAAAAGTCTAAAGTTTTTTAACAGGGGAGGGCTGAAATAAATTAACACTGACATGCAGGTGTCCTTATGGAGGAGCAACTAGATTTGGAGGACTAGAAAATGAAAAATATGGATTGTTTTGTGGCAACGCTCCATAGGGTGCATAGGAAGGTAAAGGGATTTCACTAATGCCCAGGTTATATGCTGAGGTAGAAGGTGTACCCAAACTTGGTTGAGAGGTCAGACACATCATGGGTACTAGTGAGAGCCCACTCATGGGTGGGGGGGAGAAACATGATATGGCTGTTGGTAAGGGGGAAAAGGGTAATAAGATGGAATTCCATAGAGTTGTGGATATTGAGGTGCACACCAGTGTTTTATGTGGAAACCCAAAGCATGAGAAAACCACATAATGATTTTTTTTATATGTCTTTAAGATTTACATTCATTGGAAGCACCAACTTCCTTTGTTTTGTAGATGAAACTGAAAGGAGGCTCCAACCCCCTATCTTCTCAATATACAACCCGAGGGAAGATCCAACACCTCCATTCTCTAGCTACAACTAGAAGGAGTCTACAACCCCCTATGCTCTCCAGCTACAACCGAAAGGTGGCTATAACCACATGTCCTTGCCTCGTACAACCGCCCTGACATAGAAGTAGAATGATGGAGCCACTATCACACTATCATTATGAGATATATTGTTGTAAACCTATACCAATCAACCTACACCAATCAACATGTACCAATAACCTAAACCATGCATCAAACTGTACCTCAACCTATAATCAACATGTACCATAAACAAGTGCATCAACCATGCACCAACCTGTACCAAACAACCTGTAATCAACCTGTACCATAAAAAAGTGCAACAACCATGCACCAACTTGTATCTCAACATGTACCATCAATCTTATCAATCAAATCATATCTACTCACTAGGATCAATAACCAAGACAACTCTCAAGGATGTGCATCAACCAAGCATAACACAACAACTCATACTCATCACCAAGATCAATACTTGCTTCTATAATATACCAATACAAGTATGCTACATCATCCAAAACCATATGTCAACAATATTACTAACTAGTGACTCCAACCATGTACCAAGTATGTACCAATCATGTATCAAATACGCATCAAATATGACTCATCAATATGTTACAACATCATCAACTATACACCTCATGTATGTGCCAAATCATCAACTACTTGTCTCAACCATGTACCCAACATGTACCTCAACCAAAATCCATCATCAATTTCATCATCTAAATATCATTTGTAACTTTGTAATAGACCTGGTGTATATGATCACATACCTGCA
>CBVK0100357385.1:0-12811 GCA_900067695.1 Picea abies
AATAAATCCGACATAAATAAAATAACATTACTAATGTAATATGCCTCAATTAAGGGGTAATGATCCAATATTAGGGCTTAACATCCATCCTATCAAGCTCCATGCACATCAACCCCTTCTAAAAAAAACATTGCAATGCACCCAAACCCAAGCTGGGTGATGCCATTGCTAAAATGACCAAATAAAAAATTTGATATCGATTTTTGATGTGGAAATAACACACAACATGACATTCAATATCATCCAATTGCCCATACTAATTAAAACCATAAATTAAATTACTTCAAATTTTCACAACAACATCTAAACACATACAAAAACATCCATCCACATAAATAGATATTTGAATGCATCATTTTACTCAAACAAGCAACGATAACAAAAATAACTTAGAGTAAAACACACAACAATTATATTATCATTTAATATAAATAAGAATAAAAAATAAGAATACTTGTCTTAGTAAATATGCAACCCACTGTAGAGGACGAACATTCCTCCCAACCATAGAGTTGATGTTCTAGTTCTCAATAAAATGTCCCCCTTAATATGGGGCTATGAATCAATGATATATGTCATTCCCTAAGGGTGTATATTGTCCCCTCTCATCAAATAACCCCCACAACTAATTCAAATCTGCCAACTCTCTTTCCCCTCTACCTACACAACCCAAGGAATGGGATCCCCTTCTCTGCCAAGTATTCCCTCAAGATATCCTACTTCCATCTCTGGGATATAGTATATATTGGATAGGATACATCTCAATTGTGGACTCCAGGAATATATACAATAGGAATTCACACAACTAAAAAATACTTCCTCCCTTGAGAGTTTCTTGAACAAAACAATTCTTACATGCCTACAATCTCTCTTCCCATGAAATCATAGCTCCAAAACAACTACCATACATGCCCACTATGTCTTCCTTCAAACATCAACACTTATGACTCTCTTGTTGTCCAAAATATTACTGTAAAAACTATTATCCTTCCCCATACAAATTTCCTTCTTCTCTTGTGTTTCTTTGATTCACACCCTTTCCAAGGTTGATTATACTCATCCCCTATGCTCTTAATAACTATGGGATGTGAATTCTCACACCCACCCTCTTACATGAATTCAATGATTGGTATTAGAACAATCAATAGAAAAATAGAAGGTTCAAAGTAACGATAATATAGAAAGATGGTTTGGGTTTAATTGATATGGTTAAACTCTCCGCATTAGACCTCTTTCATCTCTTGTGGATACTAAGCCCAAAAATATCTGTCTATTTCCATCTATACTTGGTGATACAGTTTGTTTATCATATTAAATATATATTATTTACATATTACATCGCTTGGGACCCATCCATACATCATATTTACAATAAACATCACTATTTCATGGATTGAAAATGGGGATTTCACATTCACCTCCCCCTACCAATTGCACTATCCTCAATGCATGTCACCATACAATTTGCACATTAACATATATAAAATTTTACATCAAAATAATTTGGTAATTCCATAACTTAATCACTCATGCAACAATTCCAACTGACAACTCCCTTTTCACTCAACCTACACATCCCAAGGAATGGGATCCGACATAGGTCAAATATGAGTCTTAGAATTGTGGCTCAAAGAAGTCCACCAGCCAAATGGAGTCTCCATTATCTTATGTGAAAATGTACATCCATTTTTCTTCAAAATTTGAAAACATTTGCGGGTGTGCTTCCTACATAGCTTGCTCATGCTCCCATGTAATGTCTTCAGGATGGTAACAAGTCCATTGAACCTTTACCAAGCCAATGAATTTTTTCCTAGGCACTTTGAATTTCTGGTCTAGGATGCGTATTGGTTCCAACTGAAAGCCCCCTTTGTGTTCTACCTACATCATGGTCCTCAATAACATGGTTAGGATCAGGTACATAATTTTTTAATAAAGACACATGGAAGACATTATGAATTCTCTTGGAAGAAACTAATGCTAGCATGTATGCAATTGAGCCTATCATTTCTATAAATTCAAATGTCCCATCGTATCTTGTTTCCAATTTCCGGAAACTTATGAATTTTAGTGAGCTCATATTCTCTTTAACTTTTAAAAACACATGCTCTCATACTTTGAATTCTCTATGTTTTATTCTTTTATCGACATATATCTTCTTCCTATTTTATTCAAATTTCAAATTGTGCATAATCTTTACCATTTTCTCTTACATTTATCATAACAATTATGGCCCAATCATGACTCTTTCTACTAGTGTGCTACATTTTCTTGCAGACAATTCTTCAAATGAGATCATCTTTAATGATTCATGATAACAATTATTGGAAGCAAACTCAAATAAATGGATATAGTCCTCCCACCTAAAAGGTTTGTCTATTACATAAATTCTCAACATATATTCAATTATTCGGTTAATCCTCTCTATATTCCCATCATAATATTAGTGACATGTTGTACCGAAATTCAAATTGGTCCCAAATAATTTAAAAAAACCCTTCCAAAAATTGGAAGTGAACCTGGGATCTCATTCTAACATTCTTTCCTTAGGCACATCATATAGACTAGAATTTTTTTTCATATAAATTTCTACAATATTGGTTTCCATATGAGTTATTTTCACTGGAATTAAATGTGAATCCTTTCTAAGATTTTCCACCACTACCATGATGGAATCATGTTTCCTTTCTGTCCTGGGAAGTTTGGTAGTGAAATCAATAGTAACAACTTCCCATTTCCATCTAGTAATGGCCAATGGTTGTGATAATCTTGTTAGATGTATGTTCTCATACTTTAACTTATAACATTCCATGCATATGGAAAAATAATCAGTTACATCTCTCTTCATACCAGGAAAAAAGTATTGGCCTCTTAATAATGTAATACCCTTCTAGTATCCTGGGTGTCTAGTGTACGACACATTGTGCATTTCTTTTAAAATTGAATTTCTCAATTCTTGAGAATTGGGAACATAAACTCTTTTCTGGAACAAGAGGACTCCATCTTTTTCTATCTTATAATCCTTATATTTCTGATGTACATTATTCTATTGTAAGGTTTATTTAACTTGCACTTAATGTTGGCATACTATTTCAACCTCTAGAATTATGTATTTTAAATATGTCTTGTACATACTAATGGCTATAACATGCATTTCATAAACCCTTTCACTGAGTGCATCAACCACATTTTTCTCTTTTCCCTTTATGGTCTTGATGTTGAAGTCATATTCACTAAGAAATTGTAGCCGTCTAGCTTGTCTGGTGTTTAGTGTTGGATTTTCAAACAAGTATTTCATACCAGTATGATCTTATTCAACTAAAATTTTATGTCCATGAGGCAATGTCTCCACATTTTTAAATCATGTACTATGGATACCAACTCTAAGTCATGTGTGGAATAATTTATTTCATTCTTTTTCAATTTTTTGGACTCATAACAAAATACATGTCCATTTTGTGTAAGGACTCCACCAAGCACTTACTTTCATGCATTTGCGTAGACAACAAAATCCTCATCTATATATGCAACCTTCAAAATGGGTGCCTTGGTTAGTGAATCCTTTAAGCACTATAAATTTTATTCACACTTAGTGCTCCACTCAAATTTTAATCCTTTATTTTGCAAAGATGTTATTGGGTGTGCAATCTAGGAGACTATCGCATTAAATCTCTTGTAGTAACCAGCTAGACCCATAAATGGTCCAACCTCTGAAATGTTTGTTAACATTGACCAATTTTTGATTTCTTCGATTTTCTTGGGATCCACTACTATTCCATCTTTTGAAACAATGTGACCCAAATAATGGATATGCTTTTGATAAAAAGTGTTGTTACTCTACTTGGCATACAATTTTTTCTGTCTCAATAGTTGTAGCACCATCTTCAAATTTGTCTTATGCTCCTCTTTTGTCTTGGAATATATAAAAAAAAAATTCCAAGAATACAAAGAAAAAAATGTCTAAGAAATATATGAACACCCCATTCATTGGACACATAAATGTAGAGTCTGCATTTGTAAACCCAAAGGGAACCACCACAAATTCATACTTTCCGTAACTTTTATGAAAGGTTGTATTTCTAGTATCTTCATCTCTGATCCTTACTGGATGATAGCTTGATATCAAGTCAATATTTTAAAATGTATTTTCTCCCTTTAAATGATAAAAAATACCATTGATCCTCGACAAAGGATACTTGCTCTTGACTGTAAGATTGTTCAACTATATGAAGTCAATACACAACCTCAACATTCCATACATTTTCTTGAAAAAGAGAACTGGGGCACCCAAAGGAGAAACACTTGGTTGTATGCACCCCTTCAAAAAATATTCTAGTTGCATTTTCGATTCTTTCATCTATAGTGTGATCATTCTGTAGGGATTTTTGGACACTGGGGAAGCTCCAGGCATTAAATCGATAGAGAAATTAATGTCCATATTTGGTGGAAATCTTGTAAACTCCCCAAACACATATTCATACTCCTTCAATATTGGATAATATTCATGAATTTGCTCCTTATCCTTCATTTGATCTTCCATATGAGTTGCATAAATTTGGAACCCTTTTCTAAAACTTATTTTCAGTTGCAATGCTGAAATATCTCAAACATAAATAAACCCTAGAATACCTTTCATCATCCTTGAGTTCCCTTCCTCATAAAGACATTTGAAATTCTTTTTATAGAAATCTAATATATCATGATGTTTTTCTATCCAATCCATACCAATCAAGTAGTCATAATACCCAAGAATTATGATGTTCAAATCTACCTTAGTGTTGACTCCATTCTTGTTTAGTGGGAAATCTTTAACAAGATCATTGATTCTTCTCTTGGTTTCCGTAGCTATCCGAACTAACCAAGAATTTTCATGGTAACATTTATTCAATTTAAATATTTCAACTAGAATTGAATCTATATATCTATGATTAGCTCCAGAATCAATCAAAACAACTATGAGATGATTATCAATCTTACCTTCCACCTCAATCATGTGGGATTGATAGTATTCTTGTATATTGCCCAAAAATGTATAGATCCTTGGCATGTTCTTCCCACATCCTCTATTATCTCCTCCAACTTTAGGATATGCGCAATCCTGATCTTATATGCCCAGTGAGGAAAATAATTTTACATGTGATCTCCATCACATTTTCAACACTTTATGGGTCATTATCTTGGCCTTTTCCCCAATGAATCTGTCATTTTATGATCACCTTGAACTATATTCCCTTGAGGATATGATCGAGGGATATTCATTATGAAAGAAAACTTGAATCCTTTCTTCCATTGATCCATATTTTCTTTATTCTTACCATCCTAGGAATTTTGGAAAACTAGTTGTCCTATGCTCTGTTCATACAAATACTTATCCTTTCTTATGGATTCTTCAAAATTCTTGGGCTCATCAAACTAAATTTTATCCTTTTATAAGGATGGTAGTCCACTCACAAACTTCTCAATTTAAACCTTCTCATTCTTAATTAATCCCACATACTTGATAAATTCCAAGAATTGCATCTCACATTCATCCATGGTCATGTTCCCAAGTTTGAGTTCAAAGAACTCTTGCATCATTTTGTCATAATATTTCTCTCACAAATATTGTTGTTGGAAATATTTTTTGAAATGATTCCAAGAAATTATCTTCTCATCAAGGTGCTTAAAATTCCTAATCCATTCCCACCACATAGATGCATTTCCTTGAATATTTTAGGATGAAATTATGGCTTCTACATTTAATGAGTAATCATGCAACTAAAAATATTTCCTCATTCCAAAAATCCATGCCTTTGCATGCTCTCCCTTCCTATTCTCTACATAAAATAATGGTGGCTTGATCTTCATGAGCTTCCCTTGCAAGATATCTGACCCATGTCTCTTTCTGTAATGTTTAACAGGGGATATACTTGCCCTGTTTTTCTACCTTGAACATGAATATTCTCTTCTAGTCGAGTGCCATGGGGAATGATGATGATGATGATGTATGCTAATACTCTTGGATTTTATATATCCTCCATGATCATCTATCCTATCATGATATTTGGATTCCTCTACTTGCCTTGCACTAGCGATTTGTTTTATGCAAAACATTATATTGACTTTCTTCTGTAGAACATTCATACTCTTTAGTATCTCTTCATGATCCATCATCATCCTTTCATTTTCCACTCTATAAGTTTTCACTTTCTTCTATGAGATTCTCATAGTCTCATCCGCCTCTACAGCCTCATCTCTGCATCTATGCCCTTTGGTTCTAGTCTCTGCATTTCCCATATTGGGATGTAGAGCTATGAACTCCTCCTCATGGTTATAAGACCCTTGAGAATCCTCCATATCTCTATCTATTGTATAAGAATTAAATTTTGATTTCTTGTACCTATAATTCTATAAGAATGTGCATGAAACAATTGATGTTAGAATTAGGAATATTGAAAAATATTTTTTAATTAGATTACAATTCATTCTTCATTTCAATTTATGAAAAAAATAAATGAACTAATCCAAATTCTAGTTCCTTAAAAAAATTCTCTCTGAAACAACTCTCAAAAGACTAGACTCGTGACTTGTTTTGAGTTTTGAGTGAAAATTTACAACCTTTTTGAAATTTCCACTCATTGATATGTTTTTATTGCTACAATTATTTTTTTCTAGAGAAACTATAGTGCTCAATTAAAAGTTATGGGTTGATACATGGCTTCTCCTCCTTAATACCTTTCCACTAACTAGTCGTTTTCCCAAATATGAGCTCCAAAACGATAGTTATGGTCTACATAAGTTTATACTATTTCTCATTTTTAATCCTTAATACTACAAGTGTCTTCTCTCTTATCCTATACAAATTTAGGTACCGATATTCCAAATCTAGTTCCATGGATGTCTTCTAAAGTCCGTGATATTTCCATAGATTGATCATGTGTCGCAAATTGACTTCTAAGTAAAGAGTTATTCCCTATGGAAGTAAAATGGTACCTAATTAATACCCTATATTGTTTCAACAATAAATTCCTCATACTAGATCTTTTTTGCACTCGAAATATCTCATTCGAAAGCTCTTACCATGTTATTTCATTCTAGTAGAAAATATTGTGTGCCTAATCTACACACAGTTTTATCGATTTCTTCTATCTAAAAATGATGTTTAGGCCCTCAAAATTCCTCCACAAGTTGATGACCTTGAAAATATAATTTTTTTTGTACAAAATAATTGATTTACTACTATTAAATTCTATGAAATCTGAGTCGTTGATCTAAAAATTGGGAGTATTCTTAGTTTTCGATCCACTAAACTTGTCCAAGCCTACAAATAAATATCAGTTGTTTATCTCCCGAATCAAAAAGAGATATAGACCATCCATTCTCCAACATATTAAGCTCCATCATTGATCGATGATTCCATTTGACGAATTAACCTCTTTTCCAATTTCCCTAAACTCGCCATCGTCTATCGGTGATTTCCCTCGAAAGTTGACTTACAAGACTTTGACAAAATTTCCAACCTAGCCATCAACGATGAACGAATTCCTTTGGATGAATGAAACAATTTGTTGATTTTGCTGAGCCGACCATCAACAATTCACAATCAATATTTCTCCATGTGACCTGGCATGACACGTGGATGATAACATGGTATGACACATGGATGTTGATGTAGCATGAAACATGGATGCTAACCTGGTATGAAACATGGATACTAGTGTGTCATGAAACATGGATATTTATGTTTCATGACATGTGGAAGTTGATTTGGCATGAAAAATCCTCCTCTTTCCCTTCATCGGTGATCAACAATTTCTTTTGGTTGAATGAAACACTTCACCAATTTTTCCAACCCGACCATTGATGATTGACAATTTATCTTGGCTAAAAAAAACACTTCGCCAATTTTTCTGACCTGACCATCAGTGATTGACGATCTCTCTTCATGAACAAAACACTTCAAAAGTTTTGCTAACCTAACCATCGACGATCAACATTTTCCTTTGGTGAACTAAATTCACTCATGAACTTTGTCAAACTCTGATACTTCAAAATTTTCGACAAAAATATAGGATGAATCTCGGTCATTGATCTCCCAATCAAAATGGTATTGAGCATTGATTCACCATACATCACCCAAATATATAGACGATTATTGACCATTGATATTCTCTATTCTACCAACTTCGAAAGAAAATCTTGATCTTCGATATGTTTAATTTTGCCAACTCCAAAAAATTATAGATGTTTTATAAGTCTAGGATGAATTTGAGCCATTGATCTCAAAATCAAATGTGATATTGATCGTTGTTCCATCAAACTTTCCCAACTTCTTAAACTAGCATTAAAACATAGATTTCAACCTTTTAAGTCAAATTTAACTCTACAACCTGCAGATTGACACCGTTGATCACCTCTTACATGGTTCTAAGGGAATTTTTGATCTGAATTGTTTATTAATTTGGGGATTTCATTATGGGTTCATCAATTTCCCTAAGTTTGACATAGATGAAACTTCACCACAATGAATTTAACCAAAATACATGTTGGTATTAGCCCAATGCAACCCCTGTGTTGAACTTAATCTCTAATACCACTTTGTAACACACCTAGCCCCAAATTGGTTCAAGCCACTACTAAAACAACCAAATAGAAATTCTAATACCGATTTTAGATGCAGAAATAAGACAAAACATGACATGCAAGCTCATGAAATTACCCATACTAATTAAAATCGCAAACACAATTACTTTAAATGTGCATAGAAATAACTAAACACATACAACAACATTCGACCACATAAATAGAGATTCAATTGCATCATTCTACTCACAATAAGAAATAATGACCAAAATAACTTAAAGTAAAATGCACAATAATTGTATCATCATTTAATATAAATAAACAAAACAAATAAGAACAATTTTCTCAGTAAATATGAAACTCGATGTAGAGGATGGATGTTCCTACCAACCATAGACTTTTTGTTTAGTTATCAATAGCAAGTCACTCCTGTGTTGGGGCTATGAATTCATAAGAGACAATGGTATCTAATATTGGATACTATCCCCTCTCAACATGTAACTCCCACAACTAATTCCAATCCACCAACTCTCCTTCTCCTCAATATGAAAAACCCAAGGAATAGGATCCCCCTCTCTTCCATGCATTCCCTCAAGCTATCCCACTTCTTTCTCTAGGATCCAAGATATATTGGATATGAAATCTCTCAGCTAGGAGCTCCAGTAATATAGAGTTGCAACATGAATTCATACAACCACAAAATACTTGCTCCCTTGACAATTTCTTGAACAAAAAATAACTCCAATGCCTACAACGTTTACTCCCATGAAATTATAGCTCCAAAAGAGCTACCTTACATACCCACTATGGATTCCTTCAAGCTTCAACACTCATAACACTCTTGTTGTCAAAAATATTCATGTAAAAACTATTATACTTCCCCATACAAATTTAGTTCTTCTCCCTTGCTTCCTTCATTCACACCCTTCTCGAGGTTGATTGTACTCATCCCCATGCTCTCAATAAATATGGGATGTGACTTATCACACCCACCCTCTTACATGAATTCAATGATTGGGCTCTAGAACACTCAACAGAAATACAAGGTTCATTGTAAGGATAATTTAAAAAGAAATGGTTTGGGTTTAATAGACATGGGTAAACACTCCCCCTTGGACCCCTTAACTCTCTTGTGGATGTTGGAGTTACTTCACACACACCTAGCAATTATTTTTCCTAATTTGTTTCCTTTTTTACTAGTCATAATTAGTCATTATCCAGTCTCCTATATTTTAGGGGAGAATATTCCACCTAGAGAATATTCTCTTTCACTTGACACTTCAGTTTGACTAGTTGAGTTGAGTTTAGATGCTACATTGTTTTTGTCACCATGAAACATTGGGATCATCACCATGATAATGCATAGTTTCCTTGGGATCATCACCAGACTGGAACATTACCCTTGATTCCCTGATCTACTCCTCACTACTCTCTGTTCAGTAATTTAGAAATATGGTCTAAGATTAATTTATATGGGTAAATGTAACGAACCTCCTCGTTACGACGACAACCTCTTATAACAAGTTAAATTTTTTTTTTTTTTTTTTTGTGCACATGTACAAGGGTAACAAGACATTATACTCTGCGCCGCCACATGATGATGAATCATGACACATACAACTGCGATATCACCATAAAGATCTAAGACACATATCAACATCTGCCAGTAATGCACAACAATCAACCGACAAAATAATATGACTGACTACCCACCTGTCCTATCCTGCAATGGTTAGGACCTCCAAGACACATAAGAAATTCTTAAGCCTAGGTTCCCATCGATTTTAACCATTTAAGGTGTCAGGGCTGGCGAATCGATTTTAACCATTTAAGGTGTCAGGGCTGGCGACTGTTCTGAGGAACAAGGAGGCGTCTACATCTCGCCCGGCATAATCAAGACCAAAACTAAATATGCTAAATCGACCAACACCAAAGACGATAGTTGTGCGATAAAGTTCTAAAAATCTATCACACATCACATACATTCCATGGGGCAAGACAATTTGATTTACTAAATCCATCATATCATGACATAAGTTTGTGCACTAGGTAATCAACTTTATTTTAATTCAAGGTGTAGTGGTGGTCATCTACTTTACTTCAAGGCACGAAATAAACATTCAATAAATTATACTGTAGCTAACACTTTAAATGAAAGTAGCACGAATAAGGACCACCTTTCATTTTTAAAATGAAAAGGGCCTATTAGCTTAATCAACGGTTTTACTAAGGTGGTAGTTGTGATGGTGCACAGTTTTCTTTTAATTCAACAGCGTCCAGTAAAATAGTTTAATAATGAGAAACTTTCTTAAGGTTTTAGTAACTTTAAAGGAATCAAGCATGACCAAAAAAACCCCTAAATGTCTAACTTAGTGGATATTATCTATGGTCTAAAATTTATTACCATTTTCAAATTTCCAAGGGTGGATTTAATTAACTAGGTGTTACGGCAGTTTAAGCTACAAAAATTTCCAAACTAAAACACTAATAAAAGGGAACCCAAATTTTTGGGCATCCACATAAGGGTTTGTTATTGGGGTGAGTTGAAGAGTTAATAATTTATTTCCACCTCTCCAAGGTAAGAGGCTTACTTTGCAGATTTAGCTAGCTAGAAGACTCCACTAAAAGATGATTAAAACAATACACAATTTATTAAACAAAGCCTGCTGGAATTTATTTTAGGACAAATTCTTTTATTCCAAATTATAGATAGATTCGTTAGTTTATTAGATTCGTAGCAATTATGAACAAATTATTGACCTGTGAGGAATTATATAATTAAAATTTGTTTGTCAAGATCTTGGCAACAGTTATCAATTACTGGAAGGGAGAATTGAATAGCAGAAAAAATTTCAAGTAGATGTGGAAGCAAGGATCAAACAAGGAAGTAGGGTCACGAAAACCTCTACTTAAATGACCAATATCACCTCAACAACGATTCTGGAAAATAGTAAGAGTTACCTTCACGCCTTCCCTCTTCTGACCCCCACAGACCACCAGGGAGGGAGAAATTTTGAGTGCAAATTAATGAGAGAGGGGACTATTGGTCTAGTTGGTGTCACAAAGTAAAAAAAAATCTTGCTTTGCACCTGGTAAAAGTTAATCACGCCTTCGAGGCTCTTCCTCTTAAACCATTGAAATTTGTATTTTAAATAAAACTTCATAACATTTCAATATAATTATTGGAGAATAGATGAGTCCCCCTACGTTTTTCAGATTCGATTCAAGTCAACTTGGGGTTCCTCATAACCTGGGCATTCAATCAATCTACACAATGTTAAAGTCAATCTTATTTGTCAAGCAGAATAAAAATTCCTGCGTTTTCCAAGTTCAGCCATTTACCTCGGCGTGTTATCATTCTTTACAGGTTGGAAAGGCATGCTGGTCATAGAAGAGTGTAAAATTTAAGGCTACGGGATAAATGTAAAATGCTATCAGTAAATAGAAATGCAGTCTCCTGCCAACTGACACAATCGCCTGGTCATTAAATACATTCACATATGCCAATGCACCAATTTGGAATTGCCGAGAACTGCGACCGCTTGCCAGTAATTAAAATCACAGAGTGAATACACCAAAAAGGCAACTGCCAGGTATGCAATCGCAGGTTATTAATGATTTCACAAATTCCATTACTCTAGAATACTGCCAGTAAACGCAATCGGTGACTATTCATAGATTTCACAAATTCCATTACTCCAGAATTGAAACTGCCAGTAAATGCAATCGGCGGCTATTCATAAATTTCACAAAGCCATTACCCCCCCATCACAGAATGAATTCGAGATTTTTTTGTTTTCTTAAATAGTTAAATAACAGAAGTAAAAGGTATTTATCGATTACAGATGAATTCGTCATTGCCAAATGAATTCCCCATACATCCATTACAGAAGAGTTTGAAATTTTTATTTTTTTATTACCTATGTAAATAATAGAGGTAAAATTACAACGCATTGTCTATATAATTATAGAGGAAAAATTTCATCACATTAACTATATAAATAACCACACATCCATGTATATACGACCATGTATTAAAACTATATTAGTGATTGTCAATGACTATAATACTATACAACATTAATTAAATTGCTAATACACCACATCTAGGAAAATACAGCAAGAAAAGTAACGCAGGAGCATAAAGATCCCTGCCAAGGAACAGTAAGCCCCAACCAGAATGATTACCACAATAATTTTAAGCAATCAATCGAACGGGCAAAAACTCAAGGCATAATTCATCCATTTACAA
>CBVK0100357386.1:0-12810 GCA_900067695.1 Picea abies
GCTCTTCCGATCTCACGTAAACTTGATGCCTGAAGCAACTCCAGTGTCAAAAGCTTCTTACATAATGAGTATGTCTGAGCTGAAAGAACTGCAACTGCAGCTTGAAGAGATTATGAAGAAGGGGTATATTCGCCCAAGTGTGTCACATTGGGGTGCCCCAGTCCTGTTCGTGAAGAAGAAGGACAGGACACTGATATTTTGTATCAATTTCAGACAATTGAACAAAGTAACTGTAAAGAACAAATATCCTCTGTCGAGGATTGATGACCTCTTCAATCAGTTAAAGGATGGAAATATATTTTCAAAGATAGATCTCAGGTCATGATATCACGAGGTAAGGATAAAGGATGAGGACATCAACAAGACTGTCATTAGAACAAGGTATGGTCACTCTGAATTCACAGTGGTGCTATTTGATTTGTCAAATGCACCCATTGTTTTTATGTGCTTAATGAATGGTGTATTCAGGGACTATTTGGACAAGTTTGTCATAGTATTTTTGGATTACATTCTGGGGTATTCCAAGTTAGAGGAAGAGAATGAACACCATCTGAAGATGGTGTTTCATGTTCTAAGAGAGCACCAATTGTATGCCAAGTTGAGTAAGTGATTTTTTTATCAGGAGTAGATCCATTACATAGGGCATATTATTTTGAAGGATGGGATAGCTCTAGATCCTAAGAAGATTGAGGCCATCAGAGAATGGATAGTGCCAAAGAATGTGATAGAAGTCAGATCTTTTATGGGTCTAGCTGGTTATTACAGAAGGCTTATCGTAGGGTTCTCGAGGATATATCACCCTATCATTTCCTTGAAAAGGAAGGAGAAGAAGTTTCAGTGGACAAAATATTGTGAGAGAAGCTTCCAACAATTGAAGCAACTGCTAACCAATGCTCCAATCCTGAAGATTGCAGATCTGAATGAAGACTTTGTAGTGTGTACATATGCATGCAAAGAAGGACTGGGAGGAGTCCTCAGTTAGAATGGGTGCGTAATTTTTTATGAATCCAGAAAGTTGAAAGAGCACGAAAGGAACTATGAAACTCATGATTTGGAGTTGGCAGCCATAGTACACACTCTAAAGAAATGGAGGCATTACCTCATGGGAAGGAGGTTTGAACTGAGGACAGACCATAACGGTCTGAAGTATTTGTTTGATCAACCAATCTTGAATGCTAGACAGAGTAGGTGGTTGGAGTTTCTCTGTGAGTATGACTTTGATATCAAGCATATCAAAAGAAAGGAAAACAAAGTGGTTGATGCACTCAGTAGGAGAATGTATGAATTACATGATACAACCATTATCATGTACCGAAATGATATTAAAGGAATAATTTTGGAGGCTGCAAATACAGATTTGTAGTACAAAGATTTGGTAGCAAAGCTACAACAAGGTAAGATGCCACTGAAAGTGGAAAATTATAAATTAAGGGATAATGGAATACTTATGTGCGAGAACATAATTTATGTACCTAATTTCCAGGACTTGAAACTTATGGTTTTGAATGAAATGCATAATGTGCCTTATGTTGGGCACCCTGGATATCAGAAAACTATGGCAGCAGTCAAGAGCCATTAATTTTGGCTAGGTATGAAGAAAGAGATTGATGAATACAACACCAAATGTATGGAGTGCCAGAAGGTTAAAGCTAAGCACAGGCATCCAACAAGGTTGCTGCAACCTTTACCCATTCCTGAGTGGAAGTGGGAAGTGGTGACAATGGATTTCATCATAGGATTTCACAGAACAGGAAAACAACATGATTCAATCATGGTGGTAGTGTACAAGCTTATGAAAGCTGCCCATTTCATTCCGTTAAAGACTACTCACAAGGAAATATCGGATGATGCCAACATGTTTATGAAAGAAGTGGCACGATTGCACAAAATTCCCAAGACAATTGTGTCTGACCAAGACCCAAAATTTACCTCTAAGTTTCGAAAGGGGTTGTTTAAGGCGTTCGAAACGAATTTGAACTTCAGCACAACCTATCACCCTGAGTCTGATGGATAGACTGAGAGGGTGAACCAAGTAATAGAAGACATGCTAAGGATGTATGTGATGGATAAACCATCGAAATGGAAAGACTACCTACATTTGGTAGAATTCATCTACAATAATGGGTATCAAACATCGTTGAAGATGATCCCATTTGAAGCACTTTACGATAGAAAATGAAATACTCCAATAAGCTGGGATAATCCAGCTGATAGGGCAGTAGTTGGGCTAGATTTTCTCAAGGAAATGGAAGAACAAATGCTAAAAATTAAGTAGAATTTGAAAGCTGCCCAAGATAGGCATAAAACTTATGTTGATAAAAACATAAACCATAGAGAGTTTAAAGTGGGCGATCATGTTTTCCTAAAAGTGAAAGCCAATAGAAGTTCCCTAAAGATGGGAAAATGAGCCAAGTTGGCAATCATATTTTGTGGACCATTTGAAATCCTAGAAAGGATTGGGCCAGTTGCATATATGCTTGCATTACCTGCATCCATGACTGTACATAATGTGTTTCATGTTTTATTGCTTAAGAAATATATACCTGATGTTAATAATGTAATTGATTGGAATGTGACTTAGGTGGAGCAAGAAGGTGTCATGCAAGTGCATCCTATGCGCATATTGGACCGGAAAAACAAACAACTCCGGAATCGAGCCATAGGGCTTGTAAAGGTCCAGTGGACTTGGTACGGTCCCGAGGACGTGAATTGGGAACATGAATATGCTATGCGGTCATAATATCCACATCTTTTTGAAGATTTTTGAAAATCCTGATGATGCTATGTAAAAATTGCACTGAGGACAGTGAAAAAATGAGTTGAGGGAATTGTAATACCCCCAAGGATGAACTCTATTGTAACCATGTTTATGAATTGTCAATCATGTTTTGTAGGCTGGTGAGCCAAGTATATAAAAGCTGGTGGGCTTATGTGTTTATTAGGCCGGAGAGCCTAAGTGTTAAGGGCCAGGAGCCCGATTTTGTATATGTAATTATGAAGATCATTAATATAATATATAAACACTGCTGTGTGCAGATCGACCACGAAGAAAGAGTGATGGGGGACTAAGCTTCCATGGAGTGGGTAAGGAAAAGGGGGCTGAAAGGTTGGAAAGAGGGGCTAATCTTAGGGGCTTAAGTCCTTGAGAATAATATTTTATTATTATTCCAAAGCTGTGGGACAAACATGTTTCTATCTTAAGTCCTGGGAGAGGCAACACATGCAGCTCCAACATGTGCAAAAGGGAACACATGCAGATACATGATGACAAGTGTCGACCTGGGTGCATGCGGTTAAAATCTGAAGCATCAACTGAGTTGGGGGGTTCGTTCTGCCAGTTTTCCCAATCCTCCGTCTGAAACTGTGAGACCTTTGTGAATGACCTTTGCTTAATTTTCTTGTCACGCATTCCTGAAAATGAGAACCAAGAAGCCGACTGGGTATTTCCGTGAATCCCATGGCCTTTGTATTGAACCTTTGTAATAATAACACACACACCTAAGACCTGAAATCCATGAACCATTTTGTGTCTTCTGAGGAACCCAAAACCTAAGTAACCACCTTAGACGTGCTGTGTTTTAGCGTGGGTTGTTTCTGCCTGTGGTGCCATGCCCATCTATTGTTTCTACTGTCATCCATGTGTGAATGAGTGTTGGTTTGTTTTTGTTGTCCTCACCTGGTTGGAGCTGAGTCAAGGAGTTTGCTGAAGAGGTAAGTTGTCAGGCCTGTGAGTAGCTCTCTCTAGGTGAGAGAGTCCGTTGGGAAGTGGTTTTCTCCCAGAGAGAGTCTAGCACCAGCTACGAAGCTTTGAGAATTCCTGATTCGACTTGTTGTCGAGACCCAGAGAGGGAGGTGAGGCACCGATGGAATATTCTTGTGAAGGTGTATACTCCCGGGTGGAACATGCATGTGGGGAATGAGAGTCCGTGAGTAGTGGGTGTAAGAAGGCTCCTGGAGAGAATCCTTTCGGTTGCTCTGTGCAGTTTTCCTGTAACCTTAGCCTAGTCTAGGATCCCCTTGCCCTAGGTGGAGCTTGGTCCCAGCTTGGGGGTGACCCACTGCTAAGCATGATGAGTAGTGTGTTTTAAGGCTAGGAGGTTTGTGGAAGGTCTGCACATGGTTAGTGGAGTTAGTACAATTTTAAATATATGTATCATTATGTATTTTAGTTTCAATTAAAATGCATGCCTATGATGCTTGTGAAATTATCATGTATTTCGTTGCAATGATATTTACGGTTAATTCCATTATTTCTGTATGTTATCAATAATCCTGTGATTACTCTGTATTGTTTGGTCAAATGAGTTAATTTGATTTAATATGCATGTTATATATAAATTTATGTGAATGTTTCGCGTAGTCGCGTTGCTCGACAATGAGGTTGATGGCCGAGGACGTTACAACGAACCTGGGTCTAGCTCTTCCGATGTTTGGAAAACATCATTTTTCACTACGGAAGGGCCAATAGGCCCCGTTATTGGCTTAGGGTGGACCACTTATGTGCCGAGGGCACTCCTTTGTATAATTTTTAGGGCATAATCTCCACGATGTATACTAGACATATTATTTTTTGAGGCGCTTGTGCCCATCTCTGTACTTTGATACTTTTGATATATATATATATATGTGCATTTACATCTTTTATGTCTTATGGATCACATTTTTAACAATGTATGTACATGTGTATGTGTGTGATTCTTTCTATGTGTGTGAAATATGCCAATCTAATAATTGATTAGCTAGAGTATCTGTCATTTGATTCAATCTCCTAGGAACATGAATATACGTAATGTAATCAAAACAACATTCTAAGAGACGTACCCTAAGGAACTGTCTATGTAGAGTAGGATCACAAAGGCAGTAAACCCCATTTAACTAGGACACAACCAACTGTGCATATAAGTAGACCCAGATGTGAGAGATATCATGTGACAAAGCATCACAAAGCAACTCTATTACTGTGTTGTACTTGAAGACATTGTTTGTGGCATCACCTAAACAGATACCTCAAGAAGATAGCAACTGGCCTTGAGGTGTGAATATCACCCAAGTTGCGAAAGCACACCTCCAAGTGTGTCAGCTAGCATCGTCCGCGAACCCAATGAACACCTCTAATTCACTTGACGTCTGCCACAATGAAAAAGATGACATAAATAATGACACATCCATAAAACAAAAAGACAAAACTAACTAACTGTATAATAACTATACATATGTATAAGAAGTCACCCAAGGTGACCTACCTACAAGTAATACTTCTTGAGGTAGAGCCCATTTCTAGGCTTCGCTAAAGCGTTCCCCTCAAAGTCAACCAGATGATATGCACCCTTCTTTAGTACCTCCTTCAAAATAAAAGGTCTGAACCATATGGGTTTGAACTTGCCTTCCCCTAGGGGTGTTATCGGATAAATTGGTAGGTGTAGACACTAACTGATCTCCCTAGATCCACCTAGATCTAGAACAAAACACACCAGAACATGATGCTTTCCTTAAGTTTTAAATATTGAATTTACTAGCTAAAGAGGGATAGGTGAAATACCATTTAAATGCCACTTCCTCTCACCATCGCCATCCTAGCTTCGTTCCAACACTCATACAATGAATATCTTGCAAAAGAAAACAACCAACCAAAGTGATAGTAATAGCATAAACTCAATATAAACCTATGTATGTGATCAAGGAATCATACAATAAAACACAACAAGCTTTATAGGAACGTCGACAAGCTCTAAAAAGCACCGTCACTGTGGTTCTTCCGACATGCTCTGAACAAATTTCTCACCACAGAAACCTAATTGATAAGAATCATATTACTGTATCATATTAAATGTGAAAGAGAGATTACAACCATGGCCTTGATGTCGTAAGGTCCCTTCCAACTGTCCTTCATTCCCCATACACTTCCATTCTAATAATTCTGAGAGCACAGATCTAATAATATTCACAATCTATCTTGACAAAGTCAAAACTCAAAGACACTCCAACCAAGCTAATAATTCCAAGCCAAATCCAACTTAGCCCTTCTCCATGAGAGCTCTTCTCCTTTTATAAGTTGAAGAGGATAAGGCGAGGAGGTTAGGATGATCCCACTAAATCAAAAAAGCGAGTAAGATCCAAATCATTCGGATGCGACCTCACCATGGAAGTTTCTCCTTCTAGAAGATTCGAGAAAACACTCGTTTTTCCCACGTGTAAGCATTCTCACACCCTACCTATAGAACAACCTGCAAACCTCTCGCAATCCAGCTATGGTGCAACCTGCGAGAATCAAGCATTCTTGCACCCTGCCTATATATCAACCTGCAAACATCCTCTTTAATAGGGTTTTTACAAAGGAGAATGTAACTTCTTTTCTCAGGAAAAGTTCTTCTCTCTTCTTTCTTCAGGAACTCAAGCCACTAACCCCTCTAAAGGAAACATATAGGTTTAAATCATTAACAGTCATAGGGATGTCAAAAATAATGTGTAATAGAGAGCCCCCCAAAGTATGAAGTTAGAACAAAGTGATAGCTGAAATACTTTATCGAGTGTGTGTAGGGAACAAAGAACAATCGGTCGGAAACTTGCCAACAAACAAGAAAATAAAGTACAATAATACATCATCACTGAGGTAGGCATTCCCATACTCAGAATACAAATGACCCAGAGCATAAATTTCTAAATGTGAAGATCCATGTCAAGTAAGACAGGTCATGGCCACCAAACATACACTATGGATCCATGCCATTATGAATCAAATCTGAGCATTGCCACCATAAATACACTGTGGATCTATGTGTTAAGGACTCAAATTTGAACATAGCCATGAGACATACAATGTGGATCTATGCAACAATACAAACTAAATATACTCCAATGCAACCTGAATCCATGAGAAAAGATTCAGGGTCTTCATCTCCACCACTCTAAAGTACAAATCTAACCATGTGAATACATGTGCTGAAGTTGAACATGGTAGAAACCACTTGATTACTGGTCAATAATGAGAACCGTTAACAAGTGCGAGGGAAATCACCATTAATGTCAATGACTTCTAAGGTACTCTAGTACAATCCAACGAATGTGAATTAATGAGTTGAAGTCGAACACTTGGTGGAATCTTCCAATTAGAGGTCAGTAATGAAAACCCACTGTCGAAAGCGAGGAAACCTGCCATTGAGGCATGCAAGTTCCAAGGTACCAATTAGTTTCTAAGTCTAATTCCTGGATAATGAGTTGAAGTCGACAGGAAAAGACTTGTCATAGGAGGGCCTTAATATATCCCACATCAATGACATGAAATGGGTAACAAGATTTGAAGTGGATCAGAGTAACAAGTGATTCAGGACTGACTCAAGGATGGATGACACAATAGAAGGCTTAAGGACTGCAGAAATGGCTGACGCAATAGAAGGCTTTCCGAGATGAATTTCTCTTTGAACATATTGATGACATGAAAACTGTCTTGGAAATACTGACTCAACAACAAGGATCAAAGACCAATTTGTAATCTTATAAAGGAGTATGACCAAGAGACGAGCGGATTTTCCAACCTAGACACAAGGTGAGTGAAAGGGTGTCATGTTCAAAAGTGACTCTTCCACATAATACAGGTTTAGATACATTTCTTTCCCAAATTTTCCCCCACCATTTCTGACAAGTACCTCTTTATTTTTACACAAGCTTGAGGAGGATAACATATGCTTGTAAAGTAAGCTCATCCTTTGAAGTTTGTTTAGCGAACCCTAGCAAGGAGTGGTTCAGTCCCATATGGGCCTTTGGATGTTTGTTTTACGAGTCCAAAGAAATAAAACTCGGGGTTTTTTCATGTTTATAGAGTCTGAAAAACACTTAAAGAGAACTCTCTCAGTTCCTTTTTCATAAAATAGTCCGATGAGACTGAAAAAGAGATAAACTATCGCTCAACAAACGTTTTCTTCAAATTCTTTAATGAGCGTGAAAAGAACAAGATCGCTCAACAATATTTTCATGTTTAGAGAGTCTGAAAGGAGATTAAAGGGAACTCCAAGGGTTCCTGTTTCATATAACCTTTACGAGTTCGAAAAAGTGATAAAAGTATACTCAGTTACATTCTCATTGATTTAAGATCACGAGAAAGAACAAATACTAATCTTGGTCACTTATTCTCATGTATTTACGAGTAAGAGAAAGAACAAAGACTAAGCTTGGGATTGCTTTCATTTTTACACAATCTTTAAAACAAAACAAAACTATGCTTGGGATAGATTTTATTTTTACACAAGCTTAAAAACTAAATAAAACTATGCTTGAACCTGGTTTCATTTTTACGCAAGCTTGAACCAGAGGGAACTATGCTTGAGGTAAGTGGTTTCATTTTTACACAAGCTTGAACCATATAAAACTATGCTTGTGACTTCCCAACGCATAACACATGGATGGTTGGTACTTAGCCCCTAGCTTAAGAAACTAGCGGCTCTACTTCAGCATGAATTCCAAAGGCCGAAAGTAAATGCCCCCCAAGCTTTGTTTCATCCAATTGCAAAGAAGAATGAAATGAAGCTTCAAATACTAGACGAAGGACTTGACTCAAATAGAGAGGGAGGAAACTATTTCATTTTTTAACGAGCTTGACACATAAACAAGAACTATGCTCATAACCTTTGTTTCATTTTTTAACGAGGTTGCCACATAGATGAAAAAAAAATATCTTCGTAAGTGGTTTCATTTTTTAACGAGATTGAAATCAAAAAACCATGCTTAAAGACCTTTGTTTCATTTTTTAATGAGGTTTCCTCAGAGACACAAAAACTATCCTTGAAGTCTTCTTGATCATGGATTCCAGGAGGACAATGCTCCGGAAGGATACCATGTCAAGGGACAAAAATCGGTCATGGCTTCCAAGAGGTCTTCGCTGGAAGGAAGAAACACACTCTGGAAGGACACCATGTCGAGGGTCATGACAGGTGTAAAGAGATCAAGCTCTAACAACCCTATCGAAGAGATCACCATGTCAACTACTGGATCTAAGTCATAAGAAGTTGAAGCCATGGGCAACAACACCACATAATTGACCTGTGGCAGGGGTGATACCATCTGCATATAAGAACCATTCAGGGAGGCAATCCAGGCAGGGTCAATGAATGAAAGTTGATCAACAGTCACAACTCATCCATCGCGAGAGAAAGATATCAGACGAAAAATAGTAGACACAATATCTTTCATGGCATAGACATAATCTCACCCAAGGAGTAAAGCAAAATCCAAAGGGTCTTGAACTACCATGATGTCAATAAAGACAGTTTTCCCTCCCAAAGTTACAGGAAACTGAGGAAGGGTCCCTAAAGGTTGACTGGTTCTTCTGTTAAAAGCTAATAGATTCTGCGTAACCGGCGCAAGTGGAGGACAACCCAAAGCTTTCCAAGAAAAAGAGGACAAAATACTAACATATGCACCTTCATCTATCAGTGTCTGAGGAACATCTTGACCACAAACCTGTACTGTAATCTGGAAAGGAATGTGAGAGGGAAGACAAGGTCTAGTTAGCACACCCCAATCAAAATGGATGACCTCATAACTTGGAGGGGGTTCCATGGGATAAGGAGGAATATCCCCCAGCATGGTAGATTATGTATCAACGAGAAAAACATGGGCAATATCGGGTTTACTCTTTAGCGGTAGAGTAGGATTGACCGATGGATAGATCAGATCGACTACTTGGGTTTCATTCTCCAAGGGGAGAATGGGGTCGACATGTGGAAATAGATCGATCGCTTGGGTTTCACTCTCTAACGGGAGAGTGGGATCGACTGAGGATGGGATCAGATCAACCACTTTGTTAACACGCTCTAAAGGGAGAGTGGGATCGACCGACAATGGTATCGGATCAACCACTTTGTTAACACTATCTAAAGGGAGAGTGGGATCGACCGAGGATGGGATCAGATTGACCACTTTTTCAATTGGTTCAATTAAGGACGTGACTAGATTGACCACTTGATCAACCAGAATGACCGACGAGGGAACCAAATTGATCATTCCATCAACTATAGGGGGGTCAAGAGTAAGCTTGCGATAAGCAATTGGAAGTTGAGGCTATGAAACAATCATGTTTTCCAGTAATTTTGAGGCTCCATCCATATGAAGGCAAAGGTGAGTGAGATGATTCCCTGTGCATAACATACACGAGAACTTGACTCTACTTTTCTTCTTCTCAACGATATCTTGACTAGTTGATAGGAGGTCATTAACATGTTGTGTAGAGTCTGATGATACGGGTTGGCGAGGGTGTGTAGACCAAGATTCTATAACCTTGGATAGACCAGGGCAATCCTTAAGAAGATGGCTACCTTACAAAGCCTGCAAGGGTACTTGGGCTTACGAGTTGTTTGGGTGATCTTGAAATCATCAACAATCCCAATGCGATTAACAGTAACTGGTTGTTTTCAAACATGTTTGACAGTGGTTGGAAGTTTGGATCCTTGCTTGATTTTCTTCTTCTTCTTCTTATTCACCAAGTTACTAGCTTCATAACTTTCACTCGACGAAGAAGATGAAACAGAAGGTGACCTTGCAAGCGAAGAAGGCGAAGAAGACCTTACTGGTGAAGAAGGTGAAGGATCAACATGAGGTTGATGCTCTTGGGGGGAAGTGCTTGTGACTGAAGCACTAATTGCATTCAGGATTACCTGAGTGGAAAACAACCATACCGGTAATCCAATAGTGAGACCTGGAAGGCTCAAAGTAGCGATGTGAGGAGGACCAATGTTTCCATAAGAAGGAAAAACAAAAGGTTCCCCAGGAGCATGGGTTCCTTCATTGGTCATTCCGGGAACTGACACCATTAAATAAATATCCAATCTAGAGTCCTCTAGGGAAAACAAACAACACACGCTAAAAATCTAGTAAGCAAGGAAGCAAACAAAACCTTCTCACAATGAACGCACTAGTTGCTAATGAAATCCAACGTCGTGGGAACAAAGTAAGAAGGGGCTGAGATAGAGTGGGTGGAAAATTTACGTTGACGACCTACTTAATGGACTTACACCCTGGTGCAAGATCCCACACATAATCATGGGTATACCCTCCTAGGAGCCCGAGTGAGTTTGGTCAATGTCGATTCCAGGTACCGTGAAGACTTGCCCCTCCATAGTCACCTTGTGTAAAGACCCTAAAGAGATAGGCCACTAAGGTGACCAATCACTACAATGATGCCTGGGGAAATAGTCGATAGTCCGATCCACGCACAAGGGTAGGGTATCTAGCCCGAAATCGACCCCCATAATACACGTAATCTCTACACCAAGACCAACAAAGCAGGGTGAGTAACTCTGCCAGTCTCAATGCAACCTCGTGATTGACCCTTGTGTTAGAAGGGCTTCCCAAGACAAAATGTAGTAAGTGGATTTAACTCTCCCAATCACAAGATACTATGTTTGTTTGCAGCTTTGGAAAGTTATCTTTCACATCTATTCCAAATCCCTACGACTAATCTAATGTAGGTTTGCGACCAGAAAAGATAAAAATGTCTAATCAATTTTTATAAGTGCTTTATTTTATGGCTGTTGTTACTCAAAAGGAAAATGGCATGGACAATATGGTGTTTGGACCGACTCGAAAGTTATGCAAAGAGATGAAGATGCAATCTTTTCATTTCTATGAAATCTACACTACGAGAAGGAGAAAACATTTATCATTCCCAGATGCACAATGTCCCAAAATCTTAAAACTCATTAATATCAATATTCTCAAGAAATGAGAAAAAAATACTGTACACCAATGTACGATTCATGCCCCCCCCCAGCCATGAGGGGGAAAATGTTTCATAATTTAAGACCAAAGAATGCCAAGAATCATGCAATTTCACTACTTCAAATGCAAGGATGCCCCCAATCTAATATAAAGCAAGAAATTAAATCTTTTTGTTTCAAAAATTTCACTAAAAGCAATAATGAACTTTGTTAAAACAAAGAAACCCGAAGTAAGTGTTTTCTTTTAAGGCGAACTATTCAGAAGAAATCTGATCTTTCCCACAATTCTAAAGAAAACACAGGCTTTGTAATTGAAAGACACTCAGAGCAAGAGACTAATCCTTCAAAACCAAACAAAGCAAAGATGGCTAAAAGAAACTCAAAGAATGTCAAGCAGACTGTAAATAGATCAATATAGGCTCCAAAAGCTCAATCCAGCTAATTAAAGAAAAATTGGGTCATCAAAAGATAACAAGACCCAATCCAAAAAATTTTACAAACAAGTTCACAGCCTAGCAATAGAGTAAAGTGCGAGAATTAGGTATTCTCGTAGGCTAGACACTGGTAGGGTGTGAGAAGTTTGCAATGGATCTAACTGCAGGGTGCAAAAATTAATGGTTTTCATAGGCTGTAGAGAGGTATAGTGCGAGAATGTCTGTAATCAAATAAAATTTTGAAAAAGGACAGGGAATCTAAGTGAACCTCTAGATCAAGAGAGTCTAGATGGATGTCCCATAGACTCAGAAACTATAAAACAAGCAATCAAAGGAAGGGAAACTAGACTAACTAGGAAACAATCCGTTCCGCAGTATGGTCGCCAATTTTTTTATCGGATAAATAGGTAGGTGTGGACACTAACTAATCTCCCTAGATCCACCTAGATCTAGAAAAAAACACACCAGAACATGACGCTTTCCTTAAGTTTTAAATATTGAATTTACTAACTAAAGAGGGATATGTGACATACCATTTAAACACCATTTCCTCTTGTCATCGCCATCCTAGCTTCATTCCAACACTCATACAATGACGATCCTGCAAAAGAATGCAACCAACCAAAGTGATAGTAATATCATAAACTCAATATAAACCTATGTATGTG
>CBVK0100357387.1:0-12810 GCA_900067695.1 Picea abies
GCTATTGGGAAGTATCGCCATCTCTTTCGGGATATTGCCCCCTCTACCCCTCATTATAACTAGTTATTTCATCCTTCACTAGTGTCTCTTCCGGTGACTTCAGACCCCACTGTTGAGTACTATTGGAAGGTCCAGTGCTATTTGAGAGGAAGGACGTTACGTCTTCTAGGACACGAATATTTGATTTCTTTTGATCGCTCCACGCGGACAAAACCCTCTTACCCACATATATGCTTCTTTCTCATTTATGTATGATGCACATCCAATTACAGTTTGACTTTGATATATATATTGTGTAGACAGTCACAGCAAAGGCTCTTGTTTCTATATTTCCTCTCACCACTCTTTGCACACATTTCACACTACTAGTCTGACATCATAGGGGAACCACATAACCCCCATCGTTCACGGTGCTTGCTCAACCTTCCTCCTATATTAGGAGGAGTATCTGGTTGTACCTTCTCATCGGTACCTCCTTCACACACTCCTGTGAGTGCCGCTATCTTAGGATCAGCTTTTCTTGGTTCTACATTCCTTGGGTCCAATTCCCAAGGTCATCGATTCACTCGCTCTCCTTTGCACGGAAGCAGGGGACCCACTTCCTCTCAAGGAGGGAGCACCAACCCACCTAGTCCCCATCAAGGGTCAGGTTCACAACACACTATGGCTGGAACTAATCATGCCACCCCACTACATATGCCATATTTGGCCTCTCTTAACATACCGGATCTCACCAATCTCACTAATGATCCTATATTGCATGATGCCACATGGCCTGCAATGCCAATCAAACTTCCTTCAGACATACCAAAGTTCGAAGGAAAGGCAGGGGATGACCCCGCCAACCATGTCATGACCTTTCATCTATGGTGTTCTTCCAATAGCATCATGGATGACTCTATCAGACTGCGACTATTTCAACGCACACTTACTGGCCCATCAGCCAAATGGTATGTCGAAGAAAAATCAGGGTCTCACACAACCTTTGAGTCATTGGCCAAAGCGTTTTTAACCTTCTTCCAATTACCCATCTGCCATGAAAATGGTCTAGAACTACTGTCTAACTTCAAACAGACCTCAGCCACCCACATCGCTGACCACATTCATGAGTGGCGTAGACGTCGTAGTTTGTGTAAAGCAGAAACCACCAAGCAACAGTGTCTTGACTGGTTTCTTAGATCACTTATCTCTCTACTTGGTAAGGATGTCGCTTCCACCTTCCCACAATCTGGAGATGAAGCTATTAGTAAAGCTCAACAATACGACCTTATTTATGCACAGTCAGGTTACTTATACACGGTACTTCCTGATCTTCCAAAACCTATGCCGTTTGGCCAAGATAAACCTAGGATGTCTCACTCAGTAGATGGACTAATAGGTGCCACCACACACCATGGTCCACAACCCCAACCACCACCGATGTATGGAACACCTCAATAACCGCTGGCATATGGGGGCACTTCTTATTACCCCCCACCCCCTTATCAACAACCATATCTTGTTTCTATACCTCCACCCATTAGTGGACCACCACCAACACCTCCCATACATCCACATGTTCCCACAAACAACGGTACTCCCTCAACATCCGCTTATATTACTGGTGAAATCACACAGCCTTCCTATGCACCTTATGGATCAGCACCACCACAAAACCCATATTTTCCGTTTCCTAGTCCTCCACAACCCATGGCTCCCCCACACCCACATGCAGGGGTAAATTTTGTTCAACCTTCTGCTGCTCAACAATACCAAAATTTTGAACAGTTGAACACAGCCAACCCAACTCACCCTTCGAACAATGCCAAGAAGAAAGGACGGAATAGGAATAACAACAACCCTGGTCAAGGCGGGAATCAACCCCCACAGCACCAACCCACTGGGGGCAATCAGAACCCAGGAAACCAAAACCCCCAAGGGGGCAATAACAAAAAACACCAAGGGTGAAATAATATTAAAACCATCCACCCTTGTGCTCTTTGTGGCAAGTTCGGTCATTACACTCACCATTGCCCCCAGATCGCTGATTTCAAATGGTTGAAAGACTCAGGTAGTCTTCCCCATACCCCTGCGCAAACTGCCCCTCAACAGGCGCCACAACAGTATGTGCAACAACCCCCTCCCGCCATGCTGCAAAACCCTATCCCACATCAAGGTGTGATAAACACCCAACAAGACACACAGCATCCCCCACCTCAGGTGGGTCAATACCACAACCCTAACAATCCAGTAGAGCAAACAATTCTCCTCATCAGTGAGGAAGAAATTCTTTTGCAAACACGCAATCGTCAGTATCCTACAACAGCTAAGTCTACTCCCATCTCTCCAGAGACAAACCCTACACCGACGAGACCCCCATTAGTGATCCCTCACCCTTCTGCCGAACTACCATTACGCATCCCTCGCATCCCCTTGCGCAGGAATGTTCATAACCCACAGGCTAGGGCTGCTCATAACTATAGCTTGGTAGATGATTTAGCACAATCCCCGACTGCCATGTCAGTTTTGGAAGTCCTCCAAACTTGTCCTACGCAGCGGAAATCACTACTTTCCACCTTGGGGGTAGTCGACCCTGCAGATACTTGACTTATCACCTTTGACCTTGATAGCTGTGAACCTCGCCTTCCCGCCTTGGTCGCTATTCAAATACCAGTAAAAATACAGAACATCACCGTCCATCGGTGTATCATCAATGAGGGGGCATCTACATGCATCATGTCCAAAACAGTATGGCAGAAGCTTGGTTCCCCGGAACTCATTCCTTCCGCCATCACATTACGAGCTTATGACAGAAGACCATCATCTCTTGAAGGGCTCTTCCAAAATGTCCCCGTCGAACTCAGGGGCAAAACTATTCTCATTGACATCGAAGTTATCGATGCTCAACTCGATTACAATATCTTGTTTGGACGTAGCTACATGTATGCTATGAAGGCAGTGGCATCATCCGTCTTTCAGAAAATCATGTTCCCCCACAACGGAAAGATTGTGACCATTGACCAAGTCTCGCATTACAAGCCTAACCCATCTGCCAATCTCGATAACATTCTTCCTCTCATTCACACCAACAAAGACGCATATCCACTCGTCAAGATGGGTCTGGGTATTTTCAAAGATCCATCCTTGTTAGGGACGTACCATGGAGCACCACCACTCCTTCCCCCTAATCACATATGCGTTGTATCCTCTAACAGAACCCACACAGAGGATGCTCATCCTCCTCAGGAGGCTTCAATCATTCCTGACGTCTCAATAGTCACAACATCACTCCCTTAGGAGCCTCCTGCGAACTCGTCGACCCCCACAGTCCACGAATCCACACCCCCTCAGAGGCCTAGTCCCATTTAGGAGACAGTTCCCTGACCCCTCACTCAAATTCCCTTCTTTTACCCTCCACCCGGTATAGAATATTTCCAGGTAGCCGCAACGCTCACACTACCCAATATGGTGTTAGAAATCCTAGTGTGGTATTTACATCCACCTGATATGGTCCCTCGCCCATAGGAAGGCCTCCCCATGACGATTCCTGTCCTCACCCCCACTCCCCCCATACTCCCTACCCCCCCTGCTACAACTGGGGGCAGGAGAAAGAAGAAGGAGCCCACAGCTCCACTTCCTCCATGCATTTCACCACCTTGCGCATTATGTGAGAAAGAGGGTCACCAAACCAACAACTGCCCATCACTACCGGAATTACAGAATTTGATTCCACTCAATCCAACTCCTTCAACACCCGTCACTACTGCGAGTACTACTCCCACCACACCTTCCAGTAGTAAAGGGTTGAGGACTAAATTTTCATGTGCTATCTATTCCGAGTATGGCCATTACACCCATCATTGCCTAGCATTGCCACGTTTTCGGCAGACATTAGCGGTCATACGCCAGAACTTCCAAAACAACCCACGCCCTGCTACATCCTCTTCGACTATCACTGACATTCGCTATGTCACCACTTCAGTCAATGAACACATGAGATGCCCTTGCTCTCTCTGTGATTCATTAACTCACTGGACATATCAGTGTCCTATGATCCTCGCATACAGGCAACGTCAATTGGCCTTGCATCACCAACTTGCAGCGGTGATTGACATTACTTCATCACTCGAGGATCTTCATGTCATTTCTCCAGAGCCCGAGGCACTCCCAACACCTCCATGGTTCTTAAATGACGTCTCTGAGGATTTACCCCGCAACCCCCCCAACTCTCCTGTTCATTCCCCAACGGAGACTCCCCATCCAACCACCATGGGTACCCCTCAGTACTTCAACATATGGTTCATGTCGAGTGAACCCTCCCCCTTGCCTAACGTTGCTCCCTCTGCGTCTCCAACAGGGGGCAACCACTCCACTATGAGGGTCACTCCACACGACCCCTTATATTCCCGTCGTTTCCAATATGACGAGGAAATACTGGAAGAGATACAACGCCCAGACTTTCCCTGGGACACACTACATCATCGTGCACTCTTCCTTCCACAGGAAGCCCTCATGCCTCCTAGCCAAAACCCCATTTATGCGGTCAAAACCAAAGACTTTATCCCATCCGGGCCTATCGATTGGTTCAATAATCCCATTCCTGCCCCCGACGCATTTGAAGAAGGTAATCTGGCCAACATTCCCCCCACCATCAAAATCGACATTTCCATTAAAAATGGCATCATCGAGGAAATCATCATTGGAGCTGCTTGCACTCCTCAGGAAATCGCCGCATATAAATCCCTCTTCCAGGAATACAGAGATATTTTCGCCTGGTCATACACAGAAATGCCCAGCCTCGATCCCTCTATTGTCGAGCATCGCATCGACACTTGGCCTGACATCACACTAGTTCGCTAGAAACAACGACCGCTACACCCATCTAAGGCCGCAGCTATCAAAGATAAAATTGACAAATTACGTACGGCCAGGTTTATCTACCCCATCGCTTACACTTCATGGGTTTCCAAACCTATACCCGTCGATAAAAAATAGGGCACCATTCACGTTTGCACCGACTTTCGCGATCTCAATAATGCATGTCCAAAAGACAATTTTCCAACGCCCTTTATCGATCAAATTATCGATGACTACACGGCCACAAGGCTCTTTCCTTTATGGACGGATTCTCTGGCTATAACCAAATTCAAATTCACCCAACCGATCAATATAAAACTGCATTCATTACCCCGTGGGGTACGTTTGCATATCGTGTCATGCCCTTCAGCCTCAAAAATTTCGGCACAACCTTCCAGTGCGCCATGACATACATCTTTCACGATCTGGCTGCTATCATCCTCGCCTACTTGGATGACCTCACTGCTCTATCCAAGAAACGCACCCAACATCTCGATGATTTACGAATCATCTTTCAACGGTGCCGCTAGTACAAAATCCGCTTGAACCTCCTCAAGTGTGTGTTCTGTGTCACCACCGGGTGCCTTCTCAGGTTTATTGTTTCCCAAAGCGGTATTATCGTGGACTCCCTCAAGGTCAAAGCCATCACCGAAATCCCACCTCCTCAGAATTTACGACAACTGCAGAGTCTACAGGGAAAAGCTAACTTTCTACGACGCTTTGTTCCTGATTACGCCATCCACGCACATGGGTTCCTTCGCTTACTACGTCACGACATCCCTTTTCACTGGGACGACTATGCCCAATAGTCGTTTGACGATCTTAAAGCATCTCTTTCAAATGCACCTTTAATTAGTGCACCTGAATATAATCGCGACTACATCCTCTACGTATCAACATCAGCTGTATCAGTAGCCGATGTCCTTGTCCAGCTCAAAGATGACAATCGTGAACATGTCATTTACTACGTTAGTAAGAACCTCTCGGGACCACCCTTGAAGTATAAACATGAATAGAAACTTTCTCTTGCAGTTGTCCTCGCAGTCCAGAAACTGTGCCATTACATTCTGCTTCGCACCACAAAGGTCATCGCAGATTCCAACCCTATGCAATACTTGATCAGCCGTCACCAAGTTAATGGCAAATTCGCTCAATGAATTGTTATCCTTCAGGAGTATGACCTCGAGTTCTCAACACCTAAGAGTAAGAATGCCCTCGTTCTCGCCGAACTTATCACGGCCCTTCCCTCCGACACCACCAGTGCCCCCGTCAACACTGACTTTCCTGATGAACATCTCTTTTACATTGCTTCCGATGACCCTTGGTATGGCGACCTTCTCATCTACCTACGAACTCAAAAGTTTGGTAACCACTTATCGCGATATGATCGTTGGCGCATTCGCCATCAGGCCCCCCACTATCTCCTCATCGGAGACATCCTATACCGACGGGGTGTCGACACCATCCTTCGTCGCTACCTGACTATTGACAAGGCCGACAGAGTCTTAAATGATTGCCACAGCGGTGCATGTGGGGGCCATCTTTCGGGTATATCCACTGCTCAAAAGATTATCTGGGCCGGTTACTTTTGGGCTACCCTGTTTCATGATTGCATTCATGTCGTGAAACGATGTGAGCAATGTTAGCTCTACACCAACAAAGCCCGAGCTCCCCCCACTCTTCTTCACCCTGTCATTACTGCGGGCCCTTTTTTTAAATGGGGTATCAACTTTATGACTTGTAATCCCCCCTCCAGCAATGGTCACAAATACATTGTTGTTGCCGTTGATTACTTCACCAAATGGGCCGAAGCTATGCCCACTTTCAACAACACCGCTGACACTGCAGCGCGTTTTTTCTTTAACCACGTCATATCTCGTTTTGGAGTACCACTCCAACTTGTTTCCGACCATGGGAAACACTTCGAGAATGAGATCTTCGTCGAACTCTCATCTTGGTTAGGCTTCTCTCACGAGTTTGCCTCCCCATATTACCCTCAGTCAAACGGACAGGTCGAGGCAGTGAACAAAGTCCTCAATACCATGTTACAGCGCATGGTTAATAAACATAAAACCAATTGGCATCATATGTTATTTTCTGTGCTATGGGCTTATCGAATGACAGTAAAGACCGCTATAGGTTTCACGCCATTTCATTTGGTCCATGGGGTCGAGGCAACTCTTCCCATCGAGTGCAAAATTCCCACGCTACGCACCGCAATTGAGCTTTTACCTGACACTTCTCCAATGGAGTAGTGCTTGCTGAACTTGGAGTCTCTGGATGAAGATCGTCGATCTTCATTACAGAACAACGAGGCAGCTAAAAAATGATCCAAGGATACCTTTGATCGCCATGTCAACCTTCGATCATTCTGCGAAGGCGACCTTGTTTTGGCCTATGATATCGCCCATGATACCTTTGGCCATGGCAAGTTTGAATCACTTTGGCATGGCCCTTACATTATCCAACATTGCCTCACCAAAGGCGCATACATCCTGGCCTCCCCCGAAGGCCTCTCGTTCAGGGAACCCGTCAATGGGTTATACCTCAAGAAATTTTATGCTTAGAAGTAGTCATGCTACTTTAGATTATTTTTTTCTCTTTTAGTGTTTTTAATCTTTTTTCTCCTACCCTCTCATCTAAAATATCCTTTGTGCTATTGACAGATGCTTCCTCCACCATCTTACCACATTGGTTACGCCGACGGTGCCAGCCATTGGACACAAAATCTCGCTTCGGCTGCTTGGGCTCTCTACACACTCTCACACGAAATGCTACATTCAAACGACATATGTTTGGGACCAACAACCAACAACCAAGCCGAATATACTGCGGTCATCGGCCTCCTGGCCGACGCCCAGTGTCATCATATTCATCACCTTAGCGTCTTCCTCGACTCTCAACTAGTCGTTCTCCAGCTCAACAATATATACCATGTACGCGATCCATGCCTCTTTCGCAAATACCTGTAGGTTAGACTGTTATCTCGACATTTTGATTCCATTACATTTACACATATTACAAGACAATTGAATCAAACAACAGATGAAATAGATAACACAGTGTTAGATTGGCATATATCACATCAAGCTACACATATATAAACATCTCATACATCCTGTCACAGCATATACATAGAATAGACATCATCATCATCAAAAGAAAAACACATGTAGACAACATCAGGATCTCAAAAAATATGTATACTCATATATATATAGGGGCCCATCAGGCCATCCGCATGTTTACATCCAAAAATACATCTGCCTGCAGGCCAGTGCCACATCTCGGTACAAAAACCGACTCACCAGCCTATCAAAAAGGTATACAATATACATCCATCAGGGTGCCTCTATCGCACCCCCAGCTGCTCCTCCCTCAGGAGGCGGTGGTGGCCCACCCCCACCTACCCCAGGCGATGGTGGGGGAACACCTGTAGGACCCTCCTGCCCCGGCGGCAGGCGTCCACTCATCATCGCAACGAGCATAACTGCTTGTCGCACTATACCCCACCATGGTGGCGGTAATCCTATACACTGCTCTAGGAATCCCTCATCCTGGATACGTATCCACATTCCCTCAGCCACGTCCTGTAACACCGTCTCCAGACGACGGCGTATATCATCAAAATCTACTCTGGCTGCCGTCGGAGGAGCATGTGACGGCCCTGCACCAGGATCGTCGAATCAACGCCTCCTCGCTGCCCTCTCGGGCTCTGCTGGTCGCCCTGCGGCCTCATCCCACCGACGCCTCTCTCCACGCAGAAGTCTCTCTGGCTCTCGCTGTGCTGGCACTCTCTGCAACTCCACCTCACGCCCGCGAGGTGCCACATCTGCACATGCACCAAACAACAAACAACAGATTGTATCAGTATCTATAAATCATACATATGGACTGATATCTCAAAAAAACAACATAAATAAAAAACATACACAAACTCAACATACCTCGATGGTCAAAAACCTCTCCAGGAGGCAGTACCATGTCCGGGTCCCCCCGGAAGTCCACCCCAACATAGGGGTATCAAAGTATCACTTGCGGCATTTGCCGCCATATCTGTGCCGCCTGCACTGTAAAGTAATGACCACCTTCACCACCACCGTGGTGAACCAAAACTACAGACCACCACCTCAATCATGGCTCTCGGGCCCCAGGCGCCTCTAGCAAAACCCTTGGGCACAACATCGACACCCTCTCCAAAAACCAGGCTACCAGGATCGAGCCAAAAGAAAACTCTCCGGTACCTGTGGCCCGACAACGGTCCAACTGCGCGATCATCCGCACGTGCAGCATCAACCCCCATGCTAACCGCTCACGGCCCACCACCACCCTCTCCAGCACTAGCAGCTAGCCACCACTAATTCGTTGGGTCACAAGTGACCCATACATGCGAACAATCATCACCACTATGCAACGATGCGCCAGGGAATCTAGACCACTAACACTCACTACAGTCCCAGACATGTAGTTCTCACCTGAGAAATATCGCTCGACGATCTCCGACAGGTGTGTATCCCTCGACAGCACAGGCTCTGCTAGCACGACGTTCCCTGGAAGGGGAGCCCAGTCAAAAAATAGACATCCTCCACGGCAGTGAAGGGGATCTTCTCTCCTCGCACGAGGAAGCAGTGCAGCTCCGGACTCCACATCTGGAGCAGGAATTGTAATAAGTACTCATGTGCCCATATCAATGAGCACTCAAAGAAATTTAGCAACCCACAGGTTGCCAAAGTTGCACAAACCTCAGGCCCCGCATTGGCCACAACATCTCGTAACTGGGACCAGTCTCGCTCTTGCCACGGCACCGCCATAGTCACTGCTGGTCACCTACACACAACATAGAGTCTTATATCAGCTCAGCTACATAGTAACAACATTAAACAGACTCATTTTTTTCTTACCCTTAAAACCTTGCCTCAAAGATGCGGTTTTTTCACCCACAGGCGCACACATGTGCACGCCTGTTCACTATACAGGTGTGCACATATGCGCGCCTATTCACTATACAGGCGCACACATATGCACGCATGTTCATTGCATAGGTGCACTCCTGAGCGCACCTGTCCATCATACAGTCGCGCTCAAGAGCACGCCTGTCCAACTCATAGGCGCGCAGTGGTGCATGACTGTTCACCTCACAGGCGCGCCCCTAGGGAACGCCTTAAATTCTCTCTCTCGCGCACACATGCGTGTATACTCGATGGACAGGTGCGCACGTATGCACACCTTCCATCGAATCGCCCGTGCATGTGGGCCCACCCCCCAGAAAAATTCCCCTAATTACCCCTGTACGACCCCCCATACCTACCCTGCCTAAAAATTAGAAACCTATTTCTATGCAGGACGATCAGACCACTAACCTGAAACTCACAGAACGTCGATCGGTCGCCTCGTCCTCCCTGAATCACCAAATCTCCTCTGAAATCTGCTTGTCCAGTAAATGTAGAAGCAGGTACAAATGAGGTGGCAATGAGGGCCCTACAACTATATATAACCCTTTTGCCAAACTTCCACTTACCATTCTGGGAGCCCAAGGTGTCCATTTTTCAAACCGTCTTCAGCTACAGGATCAGCGTCCCGCCACCTACATCACAGTTGTCCCTGAGTCACTTTTCATCCTGAGCCCCCGGGGTGATTTTTTTTTCATATCATGATCAGGTACGCACGTGCATTGTCACATTTATCTAATACATGCTCATATCTTAGATTCTCTTCACATATTGTTCACTTTGGGTATTTGGTTGTTCTATGTGCAGGTACTTGATCATCATCCCTCAACATCATTCCTTCAGGTATATACTCAGCACTGGCATGTAGTCTCTCCCACTATATTGCATTTACATTTCCAGTCACACCCTCTGATATTGGCCTTTAGGATACCCATTCCTGGCTCTGCAATACTCACACCTCCATTTGCATCTACGGTACTGTCACCCGATAGCTTTCTTACCCACATGAGTTGTCCCATTCATAGCACCTTTTGGCACTTTCAACACTCATGTTGTTCTTCATTACCCTTTAGGGATGGGAGTCCCGATAGTATTTCATCATGTTGTAGATCAACCACATACTTCTTCTCCTCATTTTGCTAGCTTCCCATATGGACTCCCAGATAATCACTTTATGGTTCTATTCTTTTTACCTGCACCTCCGCAGGATCATGAACCCTCCATTTCCTCCACCATTAGTTTGCCCATCTGCGAACCTATCTTCATTTCACCTACCTCATACAGAAACTCACCAATGGGGCCCCCACCCTTCCAAGAAATCTCTGCCCTCCCTGGGGCATTCATTTCACACTGGGGCACCCGTTTCTGTATTTGTACATTTTTCCCCAACTTATTCATTATTTATTGTACAAACACCTTTATTTTCAGTCATTTCCTTTTTTGTCGTCACCGTTGGCGACTTGCTTTCTTTTTGGCCACACGCAACCCATGTCACCCTTGGTTGGAGCACTGCTTCTCATTTACCCTTGCCAACATCGTCCATATCTTCATAGTACTTCACAGGTCACTTGCCTTTACCCTCTGAATTTGTTCACCTTGTCCCGCCTCTGGCACAACTTATCCTCGGTCTTGGCATCCCCCTGACACTTGATCGTGTCACACGGTTGCGGCCACTCATTATATCATATACCCTCCAACCAAGGGCAGTCTTGAGTCTTCCCACTTTTTGACTTCGTCCATGTACGTCTGCCACTTCCTCACCTCAGTAGATTCTATGAAGTCCTTTGCTTCTAGGAGTCGCGTTCCCCTTCTGTCGACAGCAACACACTTTTTCCAGACGGGCGACAGTATATTGATTCTCATTCTCCATTTAATGAGAGATCTCGGATGGCACAGGGTGAAACACCATTACTCCCTACTGTCATTGGCCCCCATAACATTCAACGCCAACACTTTCTCATGTTACAGTGGGTATTACTTTGCGACTATTGCAGTTCTTTTTATCATTTACCGAAGACCTCTGAACTTGGTAGGGCCATCAATGCCCGCATCACCGTCGCTGCTTATTACCGCGATCATTGCCTATTGTTCAGAGTATGTTCCTTTGCAAAATTGTCTTCTTCCTTTATCATTACCACCCCCGAGGGAACTGCAGTTGTCTACACCAACACTTCAGTCATCTTTTTTCAGAGTTACATAACACGAGCATGGGGCATGCCCGCCTCGTTTTTACATAGTTGTATATTGTTACGCACCTTATGGAAGGTCGGGTTCTACCAGTTCCTTTCTTCTCCAACAGATTGCTCTACACGGTCCCATTATTGCTTTCCCTTACAACAACAGTCTCAGTAGAAGAAACATTGATGGATTTCGGCTATACGTATGCTCCTAACCTCATCCATCAGGGGGCATCTGTTATCACTGAAATTTCGTCCGCACATGGCGACAAGAACTCAACATTGTCAAAACAGGAATGAAGTCATTCATGGCACTAGATTAATTTCACAGCATTGCAAAAGGGTCAAAAACTATACAAAGTAACCAAAAATTGAAGGGCGCTTTATAGAATATGGGTGCGCACGCATATGTGTGGAACAGGAAAGTACAATGCACGCATGCACGCACGATGCGCAACTGTTAGCGCAAAAACCCACGCACCTGCTAAACGATGCATTTATTGAATTGGTTGGCCTCCCAACCACTTATGTACCAGCTCCCAACCTGATTTGACCATCAAATCTGAGCTGAATCCGCATGGTAGGCTGGTCAAAGACCTAATTGAGCCCTAAAGAGCCCCTTTTCACACCTCAAAGGAGTTACATAATCACCCAAGGCCATGCTATAAAAAACCATGAAGAAACATCATTTTCTCAAGGAATTTCATGTAATGTTATGCTTCTTAGATTGTTTTAAGGATTCACTCCTTGACAATAACACATTAGCACCATTTCATTGAGCCATTCACCTCTCCATTGAGTGAATGTACTTGGAGTTCTTTCACCATAATTCTCATTTTCTTATTGTA
>CBVK0100357388.1:0-12810 GCA_900067695.1 Picea abies
CCGATATCCACCTGGATCAGCTAGGCTAGGCTAGGCTAGGTAGAGTAGGTGAGGATAGAGTAGGCTAGGCTAGGCTAGGCTAGGTAGAGTAGGCTAGGCTAGGATAGAGTAGAGTAGGCTAGGTATAGTAGTCTAGGTAGAGTAGGTTAGATAGAGTAGGCTAGGTAGAGTAGGCTAGATTTGGCTAGGCTATGTAGATTAGGCTGGGATAGAGTATGCTAGGCTAAGCTAAGCTAGGCTAGGATAGAGCTAGCTCGGCTAGGATAGAGTAGGCTAGGCTAGGGTAGGCAACGTAAAGTAGGCTAGGGTAGGGTAAGCTAGGTAGAGTAGGCTAGGTTAGAGTAGGCTAGGCCAGCCTAGGATAGGATAGAGTAGGCCAGGCTAGGTAGAGTAGACTAGGCTAGAATAGAGTAGTCTAGGTTAGGTATAGTAGGCTAGGATATAATAGGCTAGGCTAGGCTAGGAAAAACTAGGTAGAGTAGGCTAGGATAGAGTAGGCTAGGCTAGGTAGAGTAGGCTAGGCTACATAGAGTAGGCTAGAATAGAGTAAGCTAGGCTAGGTAGAGTAGGCTAGGATAGAGTGGGCTAGGCTAGGATAGAGTAGGCTAGGATAGGTAGAATAGGCTAGGATAGAGTAGGCTAGGCCAGGCTAGGCTAGGTACAGTAGGTTAGGTAGAGCAGTCTAGGCTAGACTAGGCTAGGCTAGGTAGAGTAGGCTAGGTAGATTAGGCTAGGCTAGGCTAGGCTAGGATAGAGTAGGCTAGGGTAGGCTAGGCTATGTAGAGTAAGCTAGGTAGAGTAGGCTAAGATAAGCTAGGCTAGGCTAGGTAGAGCAGGCTAGGCTAGGTTAGGCTAGGTAGAGTAGGCTAGGCTAGATAGAGTAGGCTAGGCTGGGTAGAGTAAGCTAAGTAGAGTAGGCTAGGCTAGGCTAGGCTGGGCTAGGTAGAGTAGGCTAGGTAGAGTAGGCTAGAGTAGGCTAGGCTAGGTAGGGTAGTCTATGTTGAGTAGGCTAGGCTAGGTAGAGTATACTAGGTAGAGTAGGATACGTAAGGCTAGGCTAGGTAGAGTAGGCTAGAATAGTGTAGGATAAGCTGGGTAGAGTAGGCTAGGATAGAGTAGAGTAGGTTAGGCTAGGCTAGGATAGGTAGAGTAGTCTAGGTTAGGCTAGGATAGGTAGAGTAGGCTAGGCTAGGCTAGGCTAGGCTAGGATAGAGTAGGCTAGGCTAGGCTATGCTAGGTAGAGTAGGCTAGGATAGATTAGGCGAGGCTAGGTAGTGTATGCTAGGATAGAGTAGGCTAGACTAGGCTATGCTAGGTAGAGTAGGCTCGGCTAGGCTAGGCTAGGTAGAGTAGGCTAGGCTAGATAGAGTTGGCTAGGATAGAGTATGCTAGGCTAGGCTAGGCTAGGTAAAGTAGGCTAGGTTAGGATAGAGTAGGCTAGGCTAGGTATAGTAGTCTAGGATAGAGTAGGCTAGGCTAGGTATAGTAGGCTAGATAGAGTAGGGTAGATTAGGCTAGGCTATGTATATTAGGTTATTATAGAGTATGCTAGGTTAGGCTAAGCTAGGATAGGATAGAGTAGGCTAGGCTAGGGTAGGCAAGGTAAAGTAAGCTAAGTTGAGTAGGCTAGGGTAGGCAAGATAAAGTAAGCTAAGTAGAGCAGGCTAGGCTAGGCTAGGCTAGGCTAGGTAGAGTAGGCTAGGCTAGGATAGAGTATGCTAGGTTAGGTATAGTAGGCTAGGATAGAGTAGGTTAGGCTAGGCTAGGCTAGGTAGAGTAGGCTAGGCTAGGCTAGGCTAGGCTAGGTAGAGTAGGCTAGGATAGAGTAGGCTATGCTAGTCTAGGCTAGGTTGAGTAGGCTAGGCTACATAGATTAGGCTAGGATAGAGTAAGCTAGGATAGGCTAAGCTAGGTAGAGTAGGTTAGGATAGAGTAGGCTAGGCTAAGATAGAGTAGGCTAGGCTTTGATAGAGTAGTCTAGGCTAGGTAGAACAGGTTAGGATAGAGTAGGCTAGGCTAGAGTAGGTTAGGTAGAGTAGTTTAGGCTAAGCTAGAGTAGGCTTGGTAGATTAGGCTAGGCTAGGATAGGATAGAGTAGGCTAGGCTAGGCTAGGCTATGTAGAGTAGGCTAGGATAGAGTAGGCGAGGCTAGGTAGAGTAGGGAAAGATAGGCTAGGCTAGGATAGATAGAGTAGGCTAGGCTAGGCTAGGTAGAGTAGGCTAGGCTAGGCTAGATAGAGTAGGCTAGGCTAGGCTACGCTATCCTAGGCTAGGTAGAGTAGGCTAGGCTAGGTACAGTGGGCTAGGCTAGAGAGAGTAGGCTAGGATAGAGTAGGCTAGGCTAGGCTAGGCTAGGCTATGATAGAGTAGGTTAGGCGAGGCTAGGCTATGCTAGGATAGAGTAGACTAGGTTAGTTAGAGTAGGCTATGATGGAGTAGGCTAGGCTAGGCTAGGCTAAGTAGAGTAGGAACGGATATCTTAGACTAGGCTAGGCTAGGCTAGGTAGAGTAGGCTAGGTATAGTAGGCAAGCCTAGGCTAGGCTAGGAAGAGTAGGCTAGGTAGAGTAGGCTAGGCTAGGTAGAGTTGGCTAGAATAGAGTAGGCTTGGCTAGGCTAGGATAGGTAGAGTGGGCTAGGATAGAGTAGGCTAGGCCAAGCCAGGCTAGGCTAGGTTAGAGTAGGTTAGGCTAAGTAGAGTAGGCTAGTATAGGATAGAGTAGTCTAGGCTAGGTTGAGTAGGCTAGGCTAGGTAAAGTAGGGTAGGATAGAGTAGGCGAGGCTAGGTAGTGTAGTTTAGGATAGAGTAGGCTAGGCTAGGCTAGGCTAGGCTAGAGTAGGCTAGGCTAGGCTAGGCTAGGTAGAGTAGGCTAGGATAGTGTAGGCTAGGCTAGGCTAGGCTAGGTAGAGTAGGCTAGGCTAGGTAGAGTAGGCTATGTTGAGTAGGCTAGGCTAGGCTAGGCTAGGTAGAGTATACAAGGTAGAGTAGGATAGGATAGGCTAGGCTATTTAGAGTAGGCTAGAATAGTGTAGGCTAAGCTACGCTAGGTTGGGTAGAGTATGCTATGATAGATTAGGCTAGGCTAGGGTATGTTAGGTAGAGTAGGCTAGGCTAGGCTAGGCTAGGCTAGGTAGAGTAGGCTAGGCTAGGCTAGGCTAGGATAGAGTAGGCTAAGCTAGGCTAGGCTAGGTAGAGTAGGCTAGGTTAGGGTAGAGTAGGCTAGGTTTTTGCACCCTTTTCGTCACTTTCGTGAGCAAATAAGAGGTGCTTACATGCCCAGATTGGTCTTGTTGAGCATGACAGCTGTAGAGGAAAGAGTTAGAGAAAGAAAAACAAAACAATAAGCAAGAATTAAACTAATACAAACTAAAATCATAAGCATGAGGACATAGAGATAATAAAACACAAAAAGACCAATATCACCAATGTTTTTAAGCTGATCTATTGATGAAATCAAAGCACAATGAACAAAGGGGACTATGAGTCCCTTCTTCCTCCAAAGGAAGGCTCTTGGACCCTCACAAACTTACTCTCCTTACAACAAGAAAAATGAAAATGGTGATGAAAGAACTCATTTGCAAATCCACTCAATGGAGAGGTGGATTGCTCAATGAAATGGTACCAAAGTGATCTTGTCAAGGATGGATTCCTTAAAACAATATAGGCAGCATAACATTGCATGAAATTCCTTGTGAAAATGAGGTTTCTTCATGGCTTTTTATAGCATTGCATTGGGTTATTGTGTAACTCCTTTGTAGTGTGAAAAGAGGCTCTTTAGGGCTTTATTAGGTCTTTGACCAGCCTACCATGCGGATTCAGCTCGGATTTGAGGGTCAAATCGACTTGGGAGCTGATCCATAAGTGGTTGGGAGGCCGACCAATTCAATAAATGCATCGTTTAGCAGGTGCGCAGGTTTTTGCGTCCACAGTCGCATATTGTGCGCGTATGCGTGCATGGTACATTCCTGTTCCATGCATGTGCACGTGCACCTAACTTCTGTAAAGCGCTCTTCAATTTTTGCACTACTTTGTATAGTTTTTTACCTTTTTGGAATGTTGTGAGATTAATTCAGTGCCATGAATGACTTCATTATTGTTTGACAATGCTAAGTTCTTGTTGCCATGTGTGGACAAAATTTCAGTGATAACAGATGCCCCCTGATGGATGAGGTTAGGAGCATACGTATAGCCGAAATCCATTAATGTTTCTTCTACTAAGAATGTTATTGTAAGATAGAGCAATAGTGGGACTGAGGGTCCTAAAGGCCAATATCAGAGGGTGTGACTAGAAATGTAAATGCAATATAGCAGGAGAGACTACATGCCAGTGCTGAGTATATACCTGAAGGGATGATGTCAATGAATGATGAGAAAGTACCTGCACACAGAACAACCAAATACCCAAAGTGAACTATATCTGAAGAGAATCAAAGATATGAGCATGTATTTGACAAATGTGACTATGTGCATGCATACCTGACCATGATATGAAAAAAAGGCACCCTAGGGGCCCAGGACGAGAAGTGACCCGGGGACTACTGTGATGTAGGTGACGGGATGTTGAGCCCGTGGCTGAAGACGGTTTGAAAAATGGACACCTTTAGCTCCTGGAATGGTGAGTGGAAGTTTGGAAAAAGACCTATATAAAGTTGTAGGGCCCACATTGCCACCTCATTTGTACCTACTGCAATAGTGACTAGACGAGCAGTTTTCAGAGGAGATTTGGAGATTCAGGGAGGACGAGGCATCCGATCGACGTTCTGCAAGTATCAGGTTGGTGGTTTGATCATCCTGCATAGAAATAGGTTTTCAATTTTTGGGCAAGGTTTGTACGGAGGGCCGTACAGGGGTATTTAGGGGGTTTTTATGGGGTGTGGGCCCACATGCGTGGGCGATTCGGTGAAAGGCACGCATACGTGCGGGCCTGTACACCGAATATACGTGCATGGGTGCACGGTAAGGGGAATTTAGGGCGCGTCCTCAGGGCACGCCTGTGTGTTGAACAGGCACGCATCAGTGCACGCCTGTAGATTGGACAGGCGCGCACTGGTGCGCGCCTGTATGGTAGACAGGCGCGCTTAAGAGCGCGCCTGTGAAGAAAACAGACATGCTTGTGAAGCAAATAGGCGCGCATTGAGGCGCACCTATCTGGTGTACATGTGCGCATAGATGCTTGCCTGTGTGCTGAACAGGCGCACATGTGTGCACGCCTGTGGGAATAAAAACTGCGCCTAGGAGGCAAGGTTGAAAGGAAAAAAAAAACAAGTCTTTTTTTATGTTGTTGAGGGTTATCTGAGCTGATATAAGACTCTGTGTTGTTTGCAGGTGGCCAGTAGTGACGATGCCAGTGCGGTGGCGAGAGCGAGACTGGACCCAGTTGCGAGATGTTGTGGCCATTGCGGGGCCTGGGGTGCAAGCGACTTTAGCAACCTGTGGGTTGCTAAAGTTCTTTGAGTGCCCATTGATACGGGCGCAGGAGTATTTACTACAGTTCCTGCTCTAGATGTGGAGTTCGGAGCTGCACGGCTTCCTCGTGTGAGGAGAGAAGATCCCCTTCACTGTAGTGGAGGATGTATATTTTTTGACTGGGCTCCCCTTTCGGGGAACGCCCCTACCGGCAGAGCCTGTGCTGCCGAGGGATACAACCCTTGCTACGATTGGTGAGTGATATTGCTCAGGCTGAGACTTTATGTCTGGGACTGTGGTGAGCATTAGCGCTATTGATTCCCTAGCACATCGTTGTATAGCAGCGATGATTGTGCATATATATGGGTCACTTGCGACCCAACGGATTAGTGGTGGCCAGCTGTTGGTGCTGGAGAGGGTGGTGGGTGACGAGCAGTTCGCGTGGGGGTTGACATTGCATGCGCGGATGACAGTGCAGTTGGACCGTTGTCGGTCCACAAGTACAGGAGAGTTCGCATATGGGTCTATCCCGGTAGCCTGGTTTTTGGAGAGGGTGTCGATGCTGCGCCCGAGGGTTCTGCTGGAGATGCCGGGGGCACGAGCGCCGCGACTGAGGCAGTGGTCGAAAGTTTTGGTTCGCCATGGTGGTGGCGAAGGTGGCCACTTCTTTTCAGCAGAGGTGGCATGGATATGGAAGCAGATGCCACAGGTAGTACTTCGGTACCCCTATGCTGGGGTTGACTTCCGGGGTGACCCAGACATGGTGCTGCCTCCAGGGGAGGTTTTTGACCATTGAGGTACGTTTAGCATTGTGCATGTTGTTGGTTTATGTTGTCTTTTGAGATATCAGTCCATATGTATATGATATATATGCTGATACTATCTGTTGTTTATTGTTTTGTGCATGTGCAGATGTGGCACCTCGCGGGCGCGAGGTGGAGATGCAAAGAGCGTCGGCTCGTCGAGAGCCGGAGAGACGACCGCAGGGAGAGAGACGTTGGTGGGAGGATGCCACAGAGTGACCTGCTGAGCCCGAGAGGGCAGCAAGGAGGCATCGGTTTGATGACCCCAGTGCGGGGCCATCGCACGCTCCTCTGGCGGCAGCCGGAGTAGATTTTGATGACATACGTCGTCGTCTGGAGACGGTGTTGCAGGATGTGCCTGAGGGCATGTGGACACGTATCCAGGATGAGAGCTTCCTAGTGTAGTGTGAGAGGGTGCCGCCACCATGGTGGGCTATAGTGCGGCGAGCAGCAGTGCTTGCTGCAATGACGAGTGGACGCCTGCCGCTGGGGCAGGGGGGTCCTGTGGGTGGTCCACCACCGCTTGGGGCAGGTGGGGGTGGGCCACCGCCTCCTCCTGAGGGAGGAGCGGGTAGTGGGACCATAGAGGCACCATGATGTATATGTTTGTGTTGTATATAGGCTGGTGAGCCGATTTTTGTACCGAGGTGTTGTGTTGGCCTGCGGATACGTGTATTTTTGTATGTAAATATTCGGATGGCCTGATGGGCCTTTATATATTAGTATACATATTTTGAGATCCCAGTGTTGTCTACATGTGTTTTTTTTTTATGATTATGATGATGTCTATTCTATCTATATGCTCTGACAGGTTTTGTGAGTTGTTTATGTATGTGTAGCTTGATGTGATATATGCCAATCTAACACCATGTTAGTTGTTTCATCTGTTGTTTGATTCAATTGTCTTGTGTTTGATTCAATTGTCTTGGAATATGTGTAAATGTAATGGAATCAAAATATCGAGATAAAATCCTAACCTGTAGGTATTTGTGAAAGAGGCATGGATCGCGTACATGGTATACATTGTTGAGCTGGAGAATGACTAGTTGAGAGTCGAGGAAGATGCTAAGGTGGCGAATATGATGACGCTAGGCGTCGGCCAAGAGGCCAATGACAACAGTGTATTCGGCTTGGTTGTTGGTTGCTGGCCCCAAACATATGCCGCTTGAGTGTAGCATTTCATGCGAGGGGCTGTAGAGAGCCCAAGCAGTCGAAGTGAGATTTTGCGTCCAACGGCTGGCACCATCGGCATAACCAATGTGGTAGGCTGGTGGAGGAAGCATTTGTCAATAGCACAAAGGATAGTTTAGACGAGGGGGGAGAAAAAAGATTAAAAATGCTAGAAAAAAGAAAAGAACCTAAAGTAGAATGACTACGTTTAAACATAAAATTTCTTGAGATACAACCCGTTGACGGGTTCTTTGAGAGAGAGGCCTTTGGGAGAGGCCAGGATATATGTGCCTTTGGTGAGGCAATTTTGGATGATGTAAGGGCCATGCCAAAGTGATTCGAACTTGCCGTGGCCAAAGGTATCATGAGCGATATCATAAGCCAGGACAAGGTCGCCTTCGCGAAATGATCGAAGGTTGACATGGAAATCAAAGGTAGCTTTAGATCATTTTTTAGCTTCCTCGTTGTTCTGTAAGGAATATCGACGATCTTCATCCAGCGACTCCAAGTTTAGCAAGTGCTGCTCCATTGGAGCAGTGTCAGGTAATAGCTCAATTGCGGTGCATAAGGTGGGAATTTCGCACTCGATGGGAAGAGTTGCCTCAACCCCATGGACTAAATGGAATGGTGTGAAACCAGTAGTGGTTTTCACCGCCATTTGATAAGCCCATAGCATGGAAAATAACATATGATGCCAATTGGTTTTATGTTTATTAACCGTGTGCTGTAACATGGTCTTGAGGACTTTGTTCACGGCCTCGACCTGTCCGTTTGACTGAGGGTAATATGGTGAGGCAAACTCATGAGAGAAGCCTAACCAAGATGAGAATTCGACGAAGATCTCATTCTCAAAGTGTTTCCCATGATCAGAAATGAGTTGGAGTGGTACGCCAAAATAGGATATGACGTGATTAAAGAAAAAGCGCACCGTAGTGTCAGCGGTATTGTTGAAAGTGGGCATAGCTTCGACCCATTTGGTAAAGTAATCTACAGCGACAAAAATGTATTTGTGACCATTGCTGGAGGGGGGATTACAAGTCATAAAGTCGATGCCCCATTTACAAAATGGGTCGGCCATAATGACAGGGTGAAGAAGGACAGGGGGAGCTCGGGCTTTGTTGGCATAGAGCTGACATTGCTCACAACGTTTCACAACGTGAATGCAATCGTGAAACAAGGTAGGCCAAAAGTAACCAACTCGGATAATCTTTTGAGCAGTGGATATACCCAAAATATGGCCCCCACATGCGCCGTTGTGGCAATCGTTTAAGACTCAGTCGGCCTCGTCAATAGTTAGGCATCAACGAAGAATGGTGTCTACACCCCACCGATATAGGATGTCTCCGATGAGGAGGTAGCGGGGAGCCTGATGGAGAATATGTCAACGATCATCTCATGAAAGGTGGTTACCAAAATTTTGAGTTCATAGGTAGATGAGAAGGTCGCCATACCAAGGATCATCCGAAGTGATGTAAAAGAGATGTTCGTTAGGAAAGTCAGTGTTGACGGGGGTGTTGGTGGTGTCAGAGGGAAGGGTCATGACAAGTTCCGTGAGAACGAGGGTCTTCTTACTCTTAGGTGTTGAGAACTCGAGGTCGTACTCCTGAAGGATAACGATCCATCGAGTGAACTTGCCATTAACTTGCCGACGGCTGAGCAAGTACTGCATAGGATTGGAATCTGCGACAACCTTTGTGGTGTGAAGTAGAATGTAATGGCACAGTTTCTGGACTGCGAGGACAACTGCAAGAGAAAGTTTCTCTTCGTGTTTATACTTCAAGGGTGGTCCAGAGAGGTTATTACTAATGTAGTAAATGACATGTTCATGATTTTCATCTCTGAGATGGACGAGGACGCCGACTACTGATATAGCTGATGATGATACGTAGAGGATGTAGTCGCGATTATAGTCAGGTGCACTAATTAACAATGTATTTGAAAGCGTTATTTTAAGATCGTCAAATGACTGTTGGGCATGGTCATCCCATTGAAATGGGATGTCGTGATGTAGCAAGCGAAGGAAACCATGTGCGCGTATGGCGTAATCAGGAACAAAGCGTCTGAGAAAGTTAGCTTTTCCCTGTAGGCTCTGAAGTTGTCGTAAATTCCGGGGAGGTGGAATTTCGGTGATAGCTTGGACTTTGAGGGGGTCCACGGTAATACCACTTTGGGAAACAATAAAACTGAGGAGGCGCCCTGCGGTGACACATAACACACACTTGAGAGGATTTAAGCGGATGTTGTACTGACGACACCGTTGAAAGATGATTCGTAAATCAATGAGATGATGGGTGCGTTTCTTGGATCGAGCTGTGAGGTCGTCCAAGTAGGCAAGGATGATTTTAGCCAGATCGTGGAAGATGTATGTCATCACCTGCTGAAAAGTTGCGTCGGCATTTTTTAAGTCGAAAGGCATGACACAATATGCAAAGGTACCCCACGGGGTAATAAATGCGGTTTTATACTGATCGGTTGGGTGGATTTGGATTTGGTTATAGCCAGAGAATCCGTCCATAAAGGAGAGAGCCTCGTGGCTGGCACAGTCGTCGATAATTTGATCGATGAAAGGCATTGGAAAGTTGTCTTTGGGACATGCATTATTGAGATCGCAAAAGTCTGTGCAAACGTGGATAGTGCCCTATTTTTTGTCGACGGGTACAAGGTTGGAAACCCATGAAGTATAAGCGATGGGGTAAATAAACCCGACAATGTGTAATTTGTCAATTTCGGCTTTGATAGCCATAACTTTGGCTGGGTGTAGCGGTCGCTGTTTTTGGCGAACTGGTGTGATGTCGGGCCAGGTGTCAATGCGATGTTCGACAATAGAGGGATTGAGGCCAGGCATTTTCGTGTATGACCAGGTGAAAATATCCTTGTACTACTGGAAGAGGGCTTTATATGCGACGATTTCCTGAGGAGTGCAAGCAGCTCCAATGGTGATTTCTTCAACGATGCCTTTTTTAATCGAAATGTCGATTTTGATGGTGGGGGAAATGTTGGCCATGTTTCCTTCTTCAAATGCATCAAGGGCAGGAATGGGATTGTTGAACCAATCGATAGGCCTGGATGGGATAAAATCTTTGGTTTCAATTGTGTAAATGGGGTTTTGGTTAGGAGGCATGAGGGATTCCTATGAACAGAAGAGTGCGCGGTGATGTAGCACATCCTAGGGTGAGTCTGGGTGGTTTAGCTCTTCGAGTATTTCCTCGTCGCATTGGAAACGCCGGGAATACAAGGGTGTTATCACTGAAATTTCGTCTGCATATGGCGACAAGAACTCCACATAATCAAAACAGCAATGAAGTCACTCATGGAACTAAATTAATCTCACAACACTCCAGAAAGGCAAAAAACTATACAAAGTAACCAAAAATTGAAGGGCGCTTTACATCAGCTTGATGCATGCGCACATGCGCGGGACAAAAACGTGCTATGCGCGCCCGACGCGCGACTGTCCACACAAAAAGCCGCGCATCTGCTAATACGATGCATTAATTGCCTAGGTTGGCCCCTCGACTGCCTACGGACCGGCCCCCAAAGTGATTTGACCCTCAGATCAGGGTTGGCTCTGCAAATTTGGCAAATTAATGACTTAAGTGAACCCTAAACATGTCCATGTTCACACCGGAAGTTGGTTACGTGACCGCCTGGAAAAATGCTATAAATAGTTGTGAGGACTCATTGTTTCAACAGGGAATTCAAAGCATTGTTACGCTATCCAGATGATTCAGAGCTCAGCCTTTGACAAACAACTCATCAACAGTGTAACCCAGAGTTCTTTCATCACTTAGTTCAGTTTTATTCAGTTGTAAGGAAAGCTTCGTGTTGAGGGCCCCGAAGAGCCTTCCGCTGGAGGGAGAAGGAACACCGGTCCCTCTCTTCTGCGTGCGCTCTGGTTTCAATAAAGCACCTGCTTGAAACCTTGGACGACACATGTGTCTCATGTTTGATGTTTTTGGTTATTTTCGAATTGTTATTTGCTTTCAGTTGTTAGATATATTGTATTCTGTTTTGTTTTCTATTTTCTGTTAACCCTTTTGCTTTACAGCATCTTGTTCTGCCTTGCCAAGCCCAATAGGGCATGCCAGCATTCCTATTTTTGCTCACCCGGTGACGATACGAACGCGAACAGATTGGCGACTCCGCTGGGGATTTTTTGGTATTGAATCCTCCCTCAATTGGGTTTAATTCGCTTTCCTTTTGTTGTTTTTAACTTGCAGGGACTCAAACCAGCTTTTGTCGACCTGTTAACCGGCCGATTCACAGCAGAATCGAGAGAACCGGTGTTTTTTCTCAAACGCACGGGTATTCCACCCCACAGATGCGTGCATGTGCTCTGGTTTTTGATACAGTCCGCACACACATGCGCACCTGTCCATACTAACAGCCACGCATTTGACTAATTTTTTTTTTTCATTGTAAGGTTTTGATGTGGGGAAAGTCAATTTCCTTTTCAAATGATGTATGCATGCTCTAAATACTGCACCACTTATACCCCTCAACTTATAAAGGGGATAGTCAAACAAACATAGGCACTTAGGAGGATAAAAATCATTTTTCCCTTATTTGCTTTCAGCCACGTGGATGGCTTGTTTTGATTTACAATCTAAGTTAAACATCAAATTTTAATCACATCTAAACTCACATTCGGGACTAGAAATTGCAAGTAACAATCTTGAGTATGCTCTTCTCTCGTGCCATCAGGCGATCTTGAGAATCAGAAAAAGATTGCGAAAATGATCTCATCTCCCTTAAAAATTTCAAAAATTTTAGGAGAGGACAACGGCTCTTTCGAGACCCCTCTTAGTTTCATTTTTTCAAACGCATTCTTGTAACGGGCCCACACATGCCCACATGTCAACAAAGCTAGAATAGTGTTTGAATTTCTGCTTTCTTAGATCAGAAAACTAGGAGAGTTTATTTCTGCTTTCTTAGATCAGAAAACTAGGAGAGTTTAAAAGGTTTGTAATGGGCCCACACATGCCCACATGTTCAATCTAGGATAGTTTCCTGCTTTTTCTAGATTAACTCACACATAGGGAGTTAAAACATAGTAACGGACCACAATGTCCACATGCTAGTTTCCTAGGGCTTTTAAAATTACGCAAGGTTGTACCAATGACATCTAGTTGATTTAGGTAATCAAACTCTTGTAAAGGACCAAGCGATGTCCACATGATGCAAGGTGACATCTAAATAAACTAAAAATCTGGTACACTTTCACTCACACACAAAAGTCACTTTGGCACTCACATAGCCTCTTCTCGAAACGTGGCGGTTTAAGTAGGTTTCCTCAAAAGGGATTCTGAAAACACCCCATCTTTTCTTGACGGGACTATCCACTCCCATTGTTAATCAAACGAGGTTGGTTTTCACCCCCAGCCTCACAAAACAATTTCATCTAAAAAATTTCTAAAAACTCACTAAGTTTT
>CBVK0100357389.1:0-12810 GCA_900067695.1 Picea abies
AATCTCAAGCCAAATTTCCAATCTAACTTTCTCCATGAGAGCTCCTCTCCTTTTATAAGATGAAGAGGATAAGGTGAGGAGGTTAGGATGATCTCACTAAATCAGAAAAGCGAGTAATATCCAAACCAATTGGAGGCCACCTCACCATAGAAGCTTTTCCTTCTAGAAGCATCAAGAAGATGCTCATTTTTCCCACGTAAGCTAATCGTCGCACCCCTATAACTGAGCAGAGTGCGACGACATCGCAAGCCAAGTTTAGTACAGCATGCGACGATCCGAGATCATTGCACCCCTAACATTAGGCAGGGTGCGACGATCCTCCTTAATAGGGTTTTTACAAATGAAAAGACAACTTCTTCTCTCAGGCAAAGTTATCCTCCCTTCTTTCTTCAGAAATTTGGGCCACTAATCCTTCTAAAGACAAAGGATAGGTTTACATCATTAACGGTCATAGGGGTGACGAAAATAATGTGTAACGGCTAGATTCTTGTATTAGTCATTGATAATATTCTTACAGCTGAGCACTCCTACAAAATATGCAATAGTAACATTACCCAAACCTGCCTAGTCGTTCTACTATAGTGAAAGCCTCACTCCTCAGTCATACCTCGAAACTTCTTACCACGCTAGAATCAACTTACACCAAAAGCACTAAGAACTTCTCAAATGTCGAACCCTCTCAACATCTTCTACCCAAAAACCATTTACATATTTATACATCAAAATAAAGCTAATCTTGTTATGATGTGGACAAAATGTCCTAAAATCTTAACTACCTTCTTCCTTTTATGCGTCACTCCATCACAGTTCCTTTTGGCGTGTGCTTTGACTCCTTAAATTTTGCTCTCGTTGTGCGCTCTGGTCCATATTCTAGCTACCTCTTCTTCTTTTATTTATTCTGGTGCATATCCCAAAACTTAACCAAAATGCCTATCCAATAGCCCCCCAACACTCACATGTGGCTCATCTCAATCCACACATGCCTTCTTCTAGTGCACCATGAATTTTTCGAAGGTCTCCTTCGTCATCGCGACATTCTCCTTTACCTCTATTTCCTACTGCAAAATTTTTTCGACTGTTTCGCCAATGATCCAAGCCTGCATCTTCTCAAAAATTTCATCAACTATCTGTTTTATTATACCTTGAATTGTTGCTAAGGCCACTGTCACTTTGTACACTTCATCCTATAGTCATTCTATTTGTTGTGCGCAAGGTTGTTGCTTCACCCTTAGTTGATTCATTTTTTAATACAACTTTATGTTCACATTCATTGTCGTTACCACCTCTGTTGGTGGTAATGTTCACATCGTTGCTTTGAACTTCTGCGCCTTTTTCTGCACACCCTAGATATTCTAGTTGATCTCTTGTTTCTCTCTATATTCACTTAGTTGTGTTCAGACATCCATGATTTATGTATAAAGTTGAGCACATTCTGTGTCTAGATTATTTATGCTCTCCACCATTGTTGTCACTATCTGCTCCCTTTTCTCCGTTTCTTCAGGTGGTGTGCTCGGTGTCATGCGTGCTTCTTGGTATACTATTTGTGTGTGGAAGCCCTAAAGAGCTTCAATTATCTTCGTTACTTGGTCTTCAACTGGAGCCCCTATCTCAGTATAAGCCTCTAAGAGTTCTTGGTAGAACTTTTTGAAGTCTTGTTGCATCCTATCAACCTTTTATTGGGCCTCATTGTGCTCCTCCTTGAAATTGCTAAATTATGTCTCCAAAGCTATGTTCTCGGTCATAACCTTAACCAATTCGCTTGATGTATTTTTTGCATGCAATTTCATCTCTTCTGTCATGCTCAACTGCAATTCTTGTAAGACATGTGTTGGTAGTTGAGATAACACTAAGTCAATATGACTTGGTGCCCTTGCCTATTCTTGCATCTTTGTGGTGGGGATCTTCATGTCTCCAGTTATTTTCGCTTCCTCTCTATGCACGGTGTTTTCCGTTGGGTTGTTTCTCCAGTACCATTTCATTTTCCTACTCGGATCCTTCTTCTTCCTCTTCATCTATCTCTTTGGATTCTGGATTTTGTTTCTCTGATAGCCTTGCTTCTACTAGTGGAATCTTCCACTTGTCGTCCCAATCAACCATGATATGGTCCATCTCCTCCTTAGTTAACCTGTATTGGGTGTGGAACCATTGTTGATTTGGGTCCTTCTTTTCTTGTACATACCTTAAAGCATGCCCTAGCTTAAAGCATGCCACTATCTTATACACCTCAACCACCTATGGTGGTATGAACGGTGTCCTCTCATTGTTTTCCCTAATAGTTTCCTTATATATGTAAAATACAACATTCTTGTCCATCTGTCATGCCTTGTGCATGGTATACCATAGGTTCTGATATCGTGCGGCAAGACATGGCTTTTCCTTGACTCCCAAAAATTGTTTGTCATCTAGCTCCCTCCAGGAAGATAACATTATTAGAATTAGTAACCAATCATCATGGAACTTAGTCCCTTTATCATGTGCTTCCTCACAATCAATCAGAAGAAGGTTCTATAAGAATGTCGCCCAGTTCATCTGGAAGCCATCGACCCACCTTTCAGTTGCTACTATGACTGTTGTTGGGACTTGATATTTTTGGCACTTTGTTAACAACTTACAAGCTAAGGCTTGTGTTGCAAACCTTATTGTCGGGTCGCTTATGCTTGCGACATCTAAGTGTAATGTTCCCAAATAGATTTTCTTAGAACATTTTAGGTTTTAGTGTTTTCTAGTTGTGGTATTTTGTCAAACTATTTATAGATTTGTCTTCTTTAGTTGCGTTGGGGTTTACTGTTTTGGTTTTGATTGTGTTTGCAGCAAGTAAATGATATAGATATATCCAAATACAAATACACAACAAGATGCAATAGAAGTAACACAATAAATAGCCACAAATATCTCAGATCTGATTTTATTTAATTATATAGCTGACCTCATACAAAATGGATCAGATATGGAACACATGGAGAATAATGATTCATGTGGCTGATAGTACCTCCAAAGTACAATAAAATGGTGGAGATATGAACTCTCAAGATTTCCCAATGTTGAATATAGAATATATCCAAGAACCCAAGTTGTATGTGTTGCCCTCTCTAGCAAAATGTGTCCTTCCTAGTTGTATGAACCACTGCAAATTTGACCTCCTTAAAGATGGCCACCAAATCACTGAAACTCACTGTAAAAGTGTAGATTTGGGACTAAGAAACCTTTATGTCTAATATCTAAGTTGTTGGGAAATATATTCCCCTCCAAAACACAAGATCTCAAATGGACAGTGCGCCCTCCTCAAGAGAAAACTCGCCCTCCTGAATGATAGAGTGAATGGGATGAATTATACCCTCCAATACTGATGCAAATAGGTGCTAGGGTGATGAAAATCAACCTGGTAATGATATATACTGTGGATCTAGCTTTCCCAAGCCAAATCGAATCTCTCTCCCTTAAGTGATGCGCCCACCTACAGAAAACCTCCAACAATGCGCCCTACCTCCACAAATTGCCACTGAATGGAATAGAACCTGACATAGAATGATGAGGGAGGAATATTTCACCTCCTTGGCCAATCTTGGATCAGGAAAGGTGGAATATTTCACCACCGAGATGATCTCTAGGGTTTGTTTAGTCAAAACCCTCAAAACCACCAAGTATCATGGGCTCTCTAGCAAGAAGCCATACATCAAAATGATAATCAACATAATGAGAGAATAGAGGCTCCTATCTCTCTTTTATCCCACCTACTCACCTTTTCTCTCCAAGTGACTTTTAATTTATTTTTATTATTCTTTATTTAAATCACTTTGTTAATTAATTTTCCTTTTTTTCCTCTAAAAAGTGATTTATTTGTCCCTATGGCTTCTCCAGCCACTGAAATTCACTTATCATCATCTAATCATCTAGTGCTCTTCCTCACGATTCTGATGAGCTATTAAACTAAGAGGTTTCTCCAAGTATTCTTCCCAAAATGACCTTCTTGGTGAAATTAATTAAAATATGACCCATAATAACTCAAAATTATGGAATGCAACGAAACCAAAGCAAGGTTGTGTGGAATGGATCTTGATGATTAAATATTATGAATGATGCAATTCAGTCCCAATAAAACCCCTCAATAACTCCTGAACTCATTGTCACCCCCATCTAGCTACTCTGGTAGGCATAAGACTCTATAACATAATAATGCGCAATATTGGGGACATTACAGTCCTCCCTACTAGAATATTTCGTGTCCTCAAGAAATAATTAAATCAATCTGTATATCATACCAGGATCCCATATCCACCTGTGTAACCTATAGTAAGCTCTCCCCAAGACATGGCCTCTCGAAGTGCTCACCATACATGATACCCAAATGCTCATGATGAGTAGAATGATCATGTGCATCCAATCCTCGGTCAACTCCCCAAGCAACCACTCTACTTGGATCTCGACCCCATCAAAATATGGACTACCAAGCACTCCAATCCTTGGATCCCATATCAAGATGTCATTTGTAGTGCCCTACGAAGTATAGTCCTGTAAGATACCAACATCATGAATCTCCTGGAAACCCCCAACCAATGAAACAAGTAGATACAATATCCATCCATCAAGGAGTCTCTCACATAAACCCATCTCCCAACTATCGCCTCTGAAAGAAGCCAAACCCTTTGTTAACTCAGAATATGATCTGTTGATATATCTGATCCTAAACCAAGAAAATCCATCCTACCACAAGGCATACTCATCTTGAATTTCTCCCAAATTCCCCCAACTATGGAAGGAATCAATCATGCAAGTCTTTGAAACCCTCATGCACTCTAGAAGAGAACCAAATCCTACATCACATAGCTCTAAAGGTCTCATACCAAGTATCTTGGTGCCCACAAAACTATAAACCTTTGGCCGAAGTATGTTGGTATTCATGTTTTCATGTCCATACTCACTAAACTCGACCTCCCTGTCAATCCACACTGTTTCTTGTGGAGTCCCATGTTCCCGCAATAACATTATGATGTCATCCCTATTATATATCTCTAGTGCCCCAAGGTCGAGAGAAGCTAGCATACTCTCCCAAATCAACACTAAAATAAGGGTAGCTACATATTCATGTCCTGACTCATGATGTTGACATACCAAACATGCCTCCATGTGTCTCATGACATCATAATCGAGATTCCCCAAAGATAATCTCTCTTTGTCCTGAAGTGGCCAAGATGTCCAACCATAGATACATCATGTACGGTCCTCAAGATCTCTGACGCTCCCTGTTGCGACCATACCTCCTACCTGTTGACCTCATAGACCTCATCAGAAGCATCTATTCATCTTTGTTCCCAGTCCTCATTATGTTGAGACTCTAAACCTATATCAATATCTAGAACAAACTTTGTCCCACAGCTGAGGATTCTCTCCATCACACCCCAAGCCTCATATCACTATCTCATATGAACCACCCCTATCTTGTTGTATATGATCTAGTCACTCTTTCCAAGTGGTATATTCCTACCAACTCTCCATGTCCCTTACCATTGTCTATCTCCCCCTATGTTGTTGTCTATGGTGAAAGTATTGAGAAAGGCTAACAGAAATAATTGCAACTGTATGTAGGACTAGAAAGTATGATAGACTTTGGTCAATCCCAAGGACTTAACCAAAATCTCATCCACTGGAACCCATGGTGAATAATCACTTGTACTCATCACTAAACTCCAACCATCGGATACATCAGTCGGTAACTCCACAAACTATTGGTCAATCACTCTCCCTCCATCATCACTCATATAGTTGTTGCTACTATGAAGGTGATCTCCCAAAACTATGTACTGCTACAAGTGAGAGGAATATCCATGCTCCACTAAGTATGTCTCCTCCCTATAGTACAATGTGTCCCCTTGAATCCCAGTGTACACCTCTACAGGCCCCTATGAACTAACTTTCATCATCATATGCCCCTGAATACTCATGTAAGCCTTTGTATGCTTCTTCATGATCATGTATCCAAGGTGTATTGTTGGTTCAACCTCTATATGGATGTCATCCACTCCTGAAACACCAATGGAAGTGTCCTCATAACTACCCCTAGCTCTGGAATCCCCATGTGTATGTGTAAGACCAATTGTCTCGGAACCACTCATGAATGGTGATCCATGTGACACATAGATATCCTCCAACTTCTCCTAGTCACATCTCTCCATATCCATCATCAATCATGGGTGTCCCTCACGCACCTCCATCATCTGGTGTTCCTCTACCAATCCACCAACATCCTCTCGTGAAGTAGTTGAAGTAAACATTTAGCTCTCTGTTGAGATAGATGTAGTGGATCCCCGCCTAGTCTCCTCAAGGAGCTCCTATAATATGGACCCTAGTTCCTAAATGGATGTATGTGCACCTGCCAATAAGACCAGTGTGCTCGCCAACTCATGTGTTATTCAGTCCACCTCAATCTCCTTCTCCCTCAGTGCCCTATGATACATCTCTCCAACCTCCAATAGGTAATCTATATCCATCAACAACTGCTAGTAGTTGACCCTCATCACAGTCACTCTCTCCCTGAGTGTATGGAAGTCATCAATGGAAATCCCCCCATTGAACTATCATGTGCCATCGAGGCCCTCCAACAATAACCTGACACCAATGTGTGTGTATCATCAATGCATCTAGTGGCTGCCATGATCATGTCCTAACTAAATCTCAACTGAAATGTAGGGTGTCATGACTCCTAATCACAATCATGTTGAGGTGCTACCCCATTCTTCTCACTGCTAGTGTCAACAATGAAATCCCCAATAACACACTCCTCAAAAGATAAGGCATTGAACTGCCCATTGTCCTCTGTGCTATTGAGTTCTCCTGTATGTCACTGCACACCATCACCAATTGCTACCTCCATATGAATCACATTATATCTGGTATGTGTAGTTGTACCCCCATGTGCACTCACCTAGCTAATATCATCTACGCTTGGATCCCATATAGATGTTTCCTGACATGATATATGGTCATCTCGACCAATAAGGAGTGCATCCTCATCACTGTAGACCGGTCCTGGAAGTGAGTATCCCATCAAACTTCCAGTCTCCAACTAGCAGGAAAAATCCCCCTATTACTATATTAGGTCGAGGTGCAAGCAAAGCACTGACTTCCCTTAAAATACAATCATATTCCTAAGCTACCCCAAAACTATCTAAACTTAAAATGACAAGAGAGAGGAAAGTAGGTGTACCTTAGGTCCTTTCAGTTGATGTAGACCTCTTTCTCCTTTGTAGCTTCTTGGATTGTTGGTCTCCTCCCAAAGCCGACCTGCAAAAACTTAGAGAAAAAATGCTACAAGATATGAAATCTCTACTTATCACTATTAATGTTAGATATAGACATAGATGCATTAATCAATTAAGCATAAAGACACAATGTATTGGTACATGAAAATAACTCTTTTATTCAATATGAAGCTTACAAAGATTACAACCTTCTTATCGGCAAACGCTCTGCGAACCAGGTTCGTGCTCCTCTTATTGATGCTCCAAGTGCATCATTCCCATGCTTTCCTCTCACAACCAACTGATCTCTTTTGGAAAATGGAAAGAATTGTATAAGGAGAAAGGGCTAGAGGGTGAATGCTGAGGCCAAATCTCAGAAAGGGCTGCAAAACTTGGGCTAGAAGGGGAAGGGATTTTGGCAGAGTTTCTTTGTTCTCTTGCTTGTTGTTGAAATGAGAACCCAATACCTGCTTTATATGACAAAAGGATAGTTATTCGGTTTGGGGGCAGGATATAATGGGTGAAATGGTTGGGAAACCCTTGATAGCTAGTAAACCCCACTGAATTCCATGCAATTATATATTTTTTGCAACTTTTGGAGGTAAACATGGGTTGTCTAGCATGCAGCTTGTGTATGTACGTGGGTTGTCTAGCATGCAGCTTGTGTATGTACGTGGATTGTCTAGTATGAAGATAGCGTGTGTACATGGGATATAGTGCATCAAGGCACGTACATGTTCCAAAAAATGGTTTTTTAAGAAGGATCCTCAGCAGTAATTTGGAAAATGTGTAAGTGGAAAGACCAATGCCATGTATGCATAGTTAGGGAATTTTTGGACTATAACAGATGCCCCCTAATGTGTGAGTTCATAAGAGCAACTCATGGCTGAAATACATTACAATATCTTTACTAGTGGGAAGGCACGGAGTCGATTGAGCTCGGGACTAGAGGTCAGAAGGTGCCATCTGCAAAACAATGATAATCTCTTTGAGGCGGGCATACCCATGGTCGGGATGAACTAATCATGGTTTCCAGTTAAATACACTATAGATCCATGTCATATAAATTTCTATAAAGTGTAGCCGCGAGCAATACACAGTGGATCTACATCTCAAAATCATTTGATGATATTTAAGTACAATATAATATGCATATTCAAGAAGCATTGACGCCTACGGCTAGAGATGAGGAGATTCATAACTCGAGCAACAACTTCAAGATCTTCAAAACTCAGGTAGGATTACAATAGGAGTGTAAGACTCACTACTTTGAGGTCTTTGACATGTCATCGAGGAAAGACTAGAGGATCTCTATCATCAGGCATAGAACTTCATCGATTTTGAATCTGGACTTGACTAGACTCTTGGGATGGTTGACTCATGAAGGTCAATAAATAAACTGCAGAATGGCCGACTTAGTTTGGATAAAAATTTCCTTGGACAAAAGCATGAAAAATGATGAGACTCGGGCAACATAATATTGACATAAGTTTGTGATATAGGAGGCACCACAAACTCTCCATATGTTTGGAAGAGTAACCAAATGGAAGAGGACGCAACTTTATGTAGCAAGAACAACTTCCTAAGGTCATACTAGATCCCAATGCTTGGTGAACAAATGGAAGGATGTGTTTTGTTCAAGGGTGACTATCTTACTACAGAATAAAAGAGAAATGTATATATCATCCCCTATTTTTGGAATATTTGATTTTTTGTCTTTTTCAAATTTTTAACGAGCTTGAAAAAGAATAAAATAATGCTACATTACAAAGGAGGAACGAGTGTCACGGGCAACCAAACTAGTTCCAAGAACATGGAACATACTTATGCTCTATGCAAGGAGACATGTGCAGGATAAGGACACTCGGGGATAATTCCTCCATGGTTCAAGGTGTCAGATCACAAAGGGAAAAAAGTGCTACAAGGCTTGGGTTTAAGGAATGTTTTGAAGGTTCAGTTGAGAGAAACATGGAGCCGACATTAGACCAAAGACGTAAGGATGAGACATGTGATGTGATTAAGCATGACACAACAAGACTCCTTCCATGTGAATTTTATGAGCCCATAGAAGGTAAGCTCGGTGGTTTTTTCACGTTTAGAGAGTTTGAAAAAACACTAAAGAAGACTCCATGGAGTTCCTTTTTCGTAACTAGTCCATTCAGTTCAAAAAATGGTTAAACTTATACCGAAAGGACGTCTCTTGAAAACCATTTTAATGAGTGTGATTGAGACAAGATCACTCGGCAATCTTTTCAATTTTAAGGAGTCTGAAAAGAGCTTAATTATGGACTCTCGGCCTTTTTCTGAGTTTAGTCTCCTTAGCCCAAAAAAGTATAAAATATAACTTAAGAGAACTCTCCCAGCGCGACAAGTCTCTCGATGTGTACCTTTTTCCGAGATAATCTATTGGCTGGAAAAAGGGTTAAACTTATGCCGATTAGATGTTATTTCTGGACCAATTAACAAGTGTGAAAGGAACAAGGTCACTCGACAATCTTTTCATATTTAGTGAGTCTGAAAAGAGCTTAACTATGGACTCTGAGGGGGTTCATTTTTCGTAAGTAATCTCCAAGGCCCGAAAAAGAGATAAACCAAAACCAAGGAGAATGTTCCTTTTTCAAAACTCTAGTCCCTCAATCCCAAAAATGGATTAAACTTACACCTAAGAATACTCTCCTAGCGAACCAAAGTTCCTAGGGCATACCTTTATTCGTAAAATTAGTCGTTCGGACCGAAAAAGGGGTAAATTATTGTTTGACAAACGTGCTTTCAAATTTAAGTTTGGCGAGCATGAATGGAAACAAGATCGCTCGACAATATTTTAAATTTTTGAGAGTCTGAAAAGGGATTAAAGAAGACTCCAGGGGGGCTTATTTTATCAAGTAATTCGTACGATATCTAAAAGAATAAATAAACTCTCGTTGGATGTTTCTTTCAAAATCTAAGCAATCTTGAAAGACAACAAACCATGATCTTTAGGGAGTCCCATGGGTAAGGCCAAGAATGATGACTAGAAAGAAGAATGAGGTTTCAATACGCAATCGTGGCGGGAGTAAAAAGGACTCCCAAACCTACGGATAAAACTTGCAGCATGGACGCCAAAATGTAGCAAAGGATCTACCTAGGGCATCCATGTAGAGGTAGGCTCTACCACCTAATTAAGACACTTATAAAGCAGTTGAGAAGGTTATGTGTTACACTTCGGTGGAATCGATCCTATGGAAAAGCAGTAAAGTCAACAATATGCAAGATGCAGGGGGTGAAAACCTAACCTATATGCAAAAATTTGAGAAAACGACTTTTACCATGGGATGATATAGGTGTAACCCATCTCAAGAAAATCACCAAACTGAAAGGACAAGTTCAACAGAATGACCCGAAGATAACTCAAATAGCCACCAAATCAAGAAAGGTGGAAAAGGGGACCAAATTAAGGCAAAAGGGGCCAAAAAATTCTATAAATAGAGGTGGACAACTCATTTTTTACCATTGCAATTTGGAAAATAACCAAAAAGATCAAAAACCCTCTTCCTCAAAACATGAATTCAAGGAGCTATGGTAGAAGGAAAACCATCACTCTTGGACCAAGTAAGTACAAATCAGCCTCTCCTTCATTTTAATTCATTTATTTATGCTTAATTTTATATTTGGAAGGCGCACACCCTTGTAAAAGGGTCGCATCTGTGTGTTTGCGGGTTGTCCATGCTTAGCCTACATATGTACGCAGGAAGAGTAATACTCAGCCTGCGTACATACGCGACTATATTAAAGAAATCTCGCGTACACCTCCTTTAATACTCAAAAAGAAACAATAAGGACTAAAACCTCTCCAACTTTTTGTGTGGCGGGATGTATGTGCACTGGAGAGAAAGGGAACATGGGTAACTTGATGTCTTGGTCGAGGAGGATCCCGGGGCCATTGCCATGCTAAAACAGTGTGTCATGTGTAATTTCTTCCAGTGTCCATTCATGAGGGCACAACCAAGGTTGCTAAATGCTTTGGTAGAGTATTGGCACCCTGATGCAGAAGCATTTATGATAGAGGGTCAAGCACTGACCCCAACCATAGAGGATATTTACCTCTTGACCGGCCTCTCTAGGAGAGGGGAACCGGTCAATCTGAGGACCTTTCCTCTAGGTTCGTACAACATTGAAGATTACATTGGGATGAACTGTGAGGCTGGTATCGAGAAAGTAGGTTCTCAGGTGTTGATTCACAAGATCATCAGCCTCCACCTTCGCATTGTATTATTTATGATCAGGAGGATCACAAGATCCACAACACTCCATTAGGCCTCTCGTGCACAGATGCATTATGCAGTTCATTGTTTGGAGGCTACCATATTTTACTGGAGTACCACCATGCTGACATGCATGAAGAAACAACTCACAGATTGTCGTTGGAGTACAAATAAGAACTTCTAGTTTGGCACAATATTATGTGCTTTCTTCTTCTTTGAGAGTGCCTAGTCTTAGCCTGAGGGAGACAGTATGAGGACATATTGCCTCATTTCTGGCATTGTGCAGGTAGGCAGTTTTTCTGCCTAGATAGGGTGGAGGAAGAACCTAGGAGGCATTCAATGAAAAATTCTTTGACTGGTGGGCCCATCAGATTACCGTCATAGAGGACTATCCCTATGCAAGAATCAGTTTCCTAAGAGATCCCGACATGCCCATGCCCCCTGGCAAGGAGCGCAGCGAGATCGGTAACACATTTTTTAAAGTTATTAATTTTTTAAATTATACATATTATCCTTTTTATGTTAATGCAAAAGTACTAACTTAAAGATCTGTTATATATAAATGTGGGACCAGTTCGACCAACAGACTTCACCAGGACCAAGCGTCGTCCTCGACCAGAGCCTGGACCGGCAGGAGCAGGAGGACCCCCAGCCGGAGAGGCTGAGAGAGTGCTACGATGAGTAGAGAGAAACCTGACGGCTCTCACTCGTGCAGTACCCATGGTAGAGATAGAGGATCTTCCCCTGGCTATGTAGCCACATGTAGTGGGGGTGCCCAGGACTTGGGTCCAGTTATTTCGGTGTCTTGCGAACGGCATAGTTCACTATAGTAGGGCCAATAGGCCTAGACCTTAGACAATATTGGACCACTTATGTGTCAAGGAAACTTTTTGTACTATGTATTTCAGGGCTTAAGCCCAGCGATGTATACTGACTATTTTTTAGGCTTTAATACCCATTTTGTACTCATGACACTATTTTTTGGATATATATATATATACATACATACATATTTTTGTCTTATGGATGACATTTTTTTACAAATGTATTTACATGTGTATGTGTGTGTTTTACTTTTACATGTGAGAAACATTCCAATCTAAAACTTGATTAGCTAATGTATCAGTTGGTTGGTTAGATCTCCAAGAACATGAATATAAATAATATAATCAAAAGATCATTCTAAGAGACATACCCTAAGGAATCGTCGGTGAAGAGTGGGATCATAAACGCAGTATACACCATTTAACTAGGACATGACCAGTCTAGCATCTAAATAAACCTAGAGGCAATAAATACCATGTGACAAGGCATCACGGTGAGATCGGAAGAGC
>CBVK0100357390.1:0-12810 GCA_900067695.1 Picea abies
TATATGACAACAAGTTCATGAAGCATCCAGGGAAGTTTAGGACACATTGTCTTGGGCCATTTGAAGTTTCCTATGTTACAGAAGATGGAGTTGTGCAGTTGAAGACACTTAATGGAGAATGGAAGGATGGTTTAGTGAACGGGAGTTGGTTGAAGCTGTATTATGACAACCAACTGCCTCACAGCTCTCAGTAAAATCAAAAGAAGAAGGGTCTAGGTACCAAGGTACCAGGTGCAGTTGAAATTGGGTACCATACACAGAAAAGACAGTCTACACAAGATGGGGAAGGTCAGAGCAGAAAGAATAGGCTACTACGTGTAGTCTGGAGTCGAAGTAATACAGAAGGATCAATCTTGAAGTGACTTGGGACAAGTCACATGTCAGTGTTGGGGGCTTGTTGGCCCTTGGTTATGTAAGGAAGTGAATATTAAGGAAGAAAGGCGAAGTGTGAACTACGCGGAAGGCACATAAACCAAGAAAGGGTTGAAGTGGGTAAAGAAGTAGAAAAGAAGGAGCGAAGTAAAGGAAAATCAAGTCGTTGGAAGATAAGATCGAGGAAGATAAAGCATCAAAAAAGAGGGATCGTGGACAACTCAACAAGTGGAAGAAAACACCAACAAATACTTTGGAACACCTCGTGGAAAAGGAGGAAGGATAGGCTGGTGAAGCCCTGAAAATGCGGGTCAAGTGGACCTAGGGTTTTGGATCTATGGTTTTAACACGTAGACTTCGGTCTACGGTTGTCTGAGATTCATGTAATGTATAAATAAAGGTCTAGAAGACCTGGGAGGGTCCGTTCTTGCTCAATTATTTGTATGATGTTCATTGTTGATTATTGTTGTTGAGATCAATATTGAGTATGTATTCTGGATCTTCAACTGGGTGTGAAGATCAACCCTGCAGCTAGGTGCATAGGGAGGGAAGAGAAAGAGAGAAAGAGATAAGATATGAAGCTAATTGCACAGATAGAACTGTATGTTTTCATCTAATAAATCAAGAAACATAGTTATGTGGACATAACCTTAGGAAGAGGGTGAACCATGAATATCTTATTGTCTTTGTGATTGATGATGTGTTATGTGTTATCTGTTATACTGTTATTGCATTGTTGTGTTAGATCAGAGATATAACTTCGCGAAGCAATCATAAGATTGGTAAAGAATATCTAGATTGTTTTGCGTTGTATTTGAAATCACTTTGCATTTCCTTTGGTTGTAGAGACTTGTGTCCTGCAACCCCCTATTGCTACTTCGGGTGAGACTTCATCTACTTCGCAAGTGTTGCTGAAAGGGCCAATAGTTAGGGATTGTTGATGCGTTGTTAGAGTTCAACCTCGGGTCTGCCCCTGTGCCAACAAAGAGAACAGTTCCATCATGAAGAATGATGTTTGGGATATTGTTCCTAGACCTGAGGGGAAGTCAGTGGTGACTTCTAGATGGCTCTACAAACTCAACTATGTTGCAGATGGAAACATTGAGAAGTACAAAGATCGTTTTTTGGCACAGGGGTTCTCACAGGTTGAGGGAGTTGACTATGATGAGACCTTCACTTTGGTTTCTAGATATACATCGATCAGGGCAATGATCTCTATTGCAACAGAGATGGGTTGGAAGATCCATCAGATGGATACTTTGGTTTCTAGATATACATCGATCAGGGCAATGATCTCTATTGCAACAGAGATGGGTTGGAAGATCCATCAGATGGATGTGAAGACCGCATTTATGAATGGTCTATACAATAGGAGGTGTACATTAAGCATCCATTGGGATTTTAGGTGCATGGGAGATAGTCTCATGTGTGTAGACTAAAGAAGGCATTATATGGGTTGAAACAAGATCCCAGAGCTTGGTATTCTAGGATTGATGCATACTTGCAGTAGTTGGGATTTGAGAATAGTGAGGCAGATCCAAACATGTACTTCATTGTGGTTGGAGAGGATCCTCTCATACTCTTGTTATATGTTACTTCATTGTGGTTGGAGAGGATCCTCTCATACTCTTGTTATATGTTGATTATATTTTCATTACAGGGGATGAGAGACTCATTACTAGCTGCAAGGAGACCCTTGCTTCAGAGTTCAAGATGACATATATTGGATTGATGCATTATTTTTTTGGATTGGAGGTTTGGCAGGAACTTGGACACATCTTCCTGGGACATGGGAAGTATGCTTGTGACATTCTGAGGAGATTCCAGATGGAGGATTGTAGACCCATGACCACACCCATGATTACTAATTGGAAGAAGCTTCATGCTTCTGACTCACAGATGGTTTATTTCACTTTATATCATTAGTTCATCGGTTCATTGATGTATTTGGTCAACACCAGACCAGATATTTGTTTTGTTGTCAACACTCTTAGTCGGTTCATGGTGGAGCCTCGGAGAGTGCATTGGGTGGCAAAAAAACATGTGGCAGCAAAACAGGTGCTCAAGTATCTTTGTGGTATAGTGGATTATGTTATGGACTATCTGAGAGGAGATGGATTTCGATTGGTGGGCTATACAGATTCATATTGGGCATGATGTATCAGTGATAGGAAGGGTACTTCTAGATATTGTTTCATATTGGGTTCATCAGTGGTGTCTTGGTTCAGTCAGAAGAAAAATTCAGTGGCTTTGAGTTCTGCAGAGGTTAAGTATATGGTTTCCAGTCAGGCCAGTTGTGAGGCCCTTTGGCTTCGCAAGTTGTTGGTGGGATTATTTGGTGTGCATTTGAGACCCACTATGATTTATTGTGACAATCATAGTTGTATTAAACTCTCTGAGAATCCAGTTTTTCACGACCAGTATAAGCACATTGAGATTTGATATAATTTCATCCAGGATTATGTTCAGGGAGGAGCAGTTGAGCTATAGTACATATCTATTGATGAGCAGGTTGTGGACATACTCACCAAATCCTTGGGCAAAGGCAAGTGTGTATTCTTCAGGGACAAGATTGGAGTGGTGAGTAACACTTTCCTCGGTAAGAGGGAGTGTTAAAATAATTAAAAAGTACTTAGGCAAGTGCTTCTCATCACCTAGGCGCCTAAGGGGTGAGAAAGTACCTAAAGTGGACCCTATTCATTTAATTTATGATATGTAAATTAAAAGTGACTTTTTGAACTTAGGTAAAGTGGGTGAATTAAGTGATTTAATCTCCACCATTCATCTCATATATCTGAACCATTGGATGAGATGACCTTTCACCTTCTCCTCATTGAGTTGATTAGGGTAAGGAGGGCGCACCCCTTGGGGGTTGTTGAAGCATTTTGTTGAAAGAGTAGGAGAACGGAGAGAAGTCGAGCAGACTTGAGGAAGATCATGTTTGCATCTTAAGGTACACATTCCAAGGCAACCTTGGGCACACAAATTGAGGAAAGGTACAACCTTAATGGAGACCGTACTGTACGAATTTTGAGCAGGTCGTACCGCTGAACATTGGCATAAAAATCAAGGAAAGGTACAAAACAGTTAAGGAGGTCGTACTGTATGGATTTTGAAGGCCGTACTGTTGTTTTTAATGCACAGAAATCGAGGAGGAATTTTGTGTCATTTTTCTAGGAGATTGGCACAATTCCCTAGTGGTCGTACAACATTTATTGCCCAGAATTTGTGCTGCAACATTTGGCATGAATTTTGAGGCATCTATACAACAAACAGAGGCACAAAAATCGAGGTGTTGATCTGTGCATATGTACGGGAAATTCTAGCACAAATTTTGTGGAGTTTGGCTCAGATTTTTATGTGGAAGCTTGGCATGGTTTTCGAGATAAGTCTATCTTTAAATTTCTGAAATAAATTTCTGTTGTAACAGAAAATTATCTGACCTCTAATAAATAATAAAAATCCCTCTCGCTGGTTTTCCCCTCGTGCTTTTTTCCAGGGTCAAGTTTGACCAAAAATCTCTGCAATTATTTTCTGATTATGGTGCTGTGCTGATATAGTTTTAATTCTGCAATAAATGTTGTTCAAAATCCTCATGTTCAAGTTCTGAAATTTTGTTTAAATGCTAAGTATTTATGGCTGTCGTAAATATGTGTTTGGGCATTAAACACTAATAAAAAGCAGCAAGACTTGCAATTGGGTGGGGTCTGAAATTTTACAAAAGGTGCCTTCTATTGAACAATTTGGTTTTCTTCTGCATAGATAGATTTTGGATGTTGTGGGGGTGGCTCAAGAATGCCTTCATAGCATAAAGTCAAAAAATATAAAAGCTTTGGTACTTAAATTGGATCTTCATAAAGCTTATGATTGTATAAATTGGTATTTTCTCTAGATGGTGTTGCTTCAGACTGGTTTGGATCTTCAGGTTACAAATTGGATTCCCGGATGTGTAGTGTCGGCTACTTTTGTTGTCTTGATAAATGGCGGTCCAACAACGTTTTTCATAAGTACCAAGGGTCTCCGTCAAGGATTCTCGCTTTCGTCGTTGTTGTTTATCCTAGTCATGGAAGGATTGAGTTTATTACTGAAACAAGCGCAAGTTGAGGGTAGGATTGGAGGCATAAAGGTTTCTAATCTTATAAAGATCATTCATCTGTTGTTTGTTGATGATGTGTTGATAATGGCTAAAGGTTCGTTGTTGGAATGGAGAGTGATTGGTGAGATTATTCTCTGTTTTGTAATGCTGTGGGACTTTCCATAAATGCCCCAAAATTCTCTGGTTTGAGCTCTACCAACCTTGTTTATTTTAAGTCTTTATTTCATTATCAGTTTGTGGAGTTGGCAGTTGGTTTTCGATACCTGGGTTTTTATCTCAAGTCAGACAATTACCGTAAAGAGGATTGGAGATGGCTCTAAACAAATTTGATAAGTGTATAGGGAACTGGTGTTATAGGTGGCTCTCATTTGGAGGAGATATGTCCTTGCCAAATCAGTTTTGGAAAGTATATTGGTTTATTGGTTATCATTGTCATGTATTCCTAAGTCTGTTTTAATCTTTATTAGAAGGAAAACATTTAGCTTTTTATGGACTAGGAATAGGGCTAAGGAGAGTGTTTTGTCATTGGTAGATGACTGCTCATCCTAAAATTTATGGAGGATGGGGACTGAAGAATATGGATATGTTTGGATGGGCACTTGCTACTAAAAGCTTATGGAGATGCATGAAAAAAGATGGATTATGGAGCAACGTAGTGAAAGATAAGTATCTTCATAATTCTTTTGTAAATGCATGGTTCAGAGGGACCCCTCTGAGATAATACAGAGTATCGAATTATTGATGTTGTCTTTTAAATTCATTTAACATCGTATTGGATTGACTTGCTTGGAAGCCTGAGGTTCGTACATCAACCAAAATATGAGAGGATTCAATTATTGGTATCTTGTTCGAAGTTGTCAGAGAATCTTATTTCCATCTTATGGGATAGAGGGTTCCATTATCTTTTTCATGTGGTGTCTCCTCCAAGGTCGAGTTTGGTTATGTCACAGTGAATGTCGACAGAGGATTTGGGTCTTGATGGGTTTTTAGCAGATGAATGGAAGGTATACATCAAGGCTCTCAACTGGTTTAGTGTTTACCTATCAAACTGTCCGAATGAGTTATATTGGTCGTGGAATGTAAATTCGGGGGAGGTTACTGCTAAGGAAGCCTATGCAACGTTTTCATTCCCGTCTTCGAGGTGTTCTACGCAGTGGTAGCAAAGGGCGCCTTGGGATGGGAATATTCCAACCAAACTTAAATTGTTCAGTTGGATCCTTTTGGAGAATAAAGTACTAACCTGGGGCAATTTGCAGAAGACTAAGGATATGGGTCCTAGTATCTGTATGCTATGTTTTCAGGGAGGCGAATCTATCTATCATTTAATGGTTCAGTGTCGTTTTTCTTAGCTAGTTTGGAAAGAGGTGTTATCATATCTTAAATTGAGTTTCAATTGGAATTTGCAGCAACTGAATGTCTGTTTTAGAGTTTGGACGCTTTTTTTTCCTCTGTTTAAAGTGTTGTTGTGTTTTATTTGTTGGCAGTTGTGGTTACACAGGAACACAACGATATTTGAGGGACGCATGGTCTCGAATAGAGTTGTTTACTTTCAGGGGTTCTCTATGCTTGAGAACTTTCAGGTTGTTAAGAGATCTAAAACAAGACTTATTAGACCGATTGAATTAGCGATGGATACCTATTGGATGGTTAGATGGAGCGTCTTAGCGCGAGAATTCGAAGTGTGGAGCTGGTGGGATGATTAAAATAAATTGGTCGATCAGTTACAAGTGGAGGTTCAACTGTGGAGCTAGGACAAATACTCATGGAGAATTGTTGGGAGTTTGGGCTATTCTATTGATGACAATCATATTACATATTTATCATTTGCAGGTCATGGTGGATTCAAAGATTGTCACTGATTGGTTGAATCATCAAAGTGACATTCAGGTGACGTGTTTTCACTTTTGGAAGAAACAGATTCGTAATCTAATTTTGGAATTTTCTTATATCAATTTCAGTTGTATATAGAGAGAATTCAAACAGGATGCAGATATGATGTCAAAGAAGGCGCTAGATCTTATGGAAGGCAAAATTTTCTATTATCAGATAGTGGAAGGTGCCTTGGGTCCTAAAAGGCACTTAGACATTTTCTAATCTTCTTTATTTTGTGTTTGTGTTTGGATGTTGTTCATGCTTTTGGTGCATGTAAGTTGTAAGGAGACCGTGATTTGGGGGACTGCTTGATTTTTTTTGGAAGTTGTTGAATTTGATTGTCGTTATGTACTGAAGGTAACTTTTTATATTTATTATAATATAAAGGAGATTTTTCTAGCTGAAAAAAAAATTCACACTATGATACATATAAATTTAAATCCATGAATGGTAGGTGATGTTTACTCAAGTGAATCAAATTTTGAGTAGATTATATTGTTGTTATTGGTTGACATCTATTTTTTATATTAACTAGTTCACAAATTTGTAAAATTGGAAATAAATGAAAATGTCGGAGGAAGTCCGATGTTTCCTTGCTTTAATACTTTTGCATTTAATGACTAAGAATGAATGATGTGTAATTGCATGACCTTTTTGGAAGGTGATCTTGGTATATAGTATTTTGGTAAACTCCACGTTAATTTTTTCACTTTATACTTTATTAATTAATAAAGTATGATATTTTGATGGACTAAAAATTTACTTTGAGAACTTTATAACTTATGTCATGCAAAACAATTAAGAATTTCAAGTGGTGTGCATTGGATCTCGAGAATGAAATTTTATAATTCATGGACAATGGAAGTACATTGATGTGAATGTCAATTTTTTCAAGCACTTTATGTTTAAATACAAGTAATGATGTGTTGTCATAATTCTAGGCAAGACTCATAGTAATCTAGGCTAGAGACGTGCACTCGATATTTATAAATAACGATAGCGTGTTGTCATTGAACATTTAAAATTGTGGTTTGGGATTAATACACGTAGGGATACACGAGAGTTCAAATGGCTACCTTGAGACTTAATCTCGCTCTGTTGGAAGTCTGTGTAACCCCTATTGGTACCCATTCGAGTAGTATTGCATTAGACAGCACCTGAACCCAAAGTTTCACTTCCACGTACCTTCAAGTATATCAGAAATCCCCTAGGCATCATGAAACCAACCATTCATTCGTTGGACTATTACAATGCACCAAAAACAACATTCAAGAAGATTACTCTCTAGTACCGTGGGTATCTAAACCTACGGATATATTTGAGGTATGTAGAATCATATGGCACACCCTTGATTAAAGCATTTTTTTCTCTTTTTTTGGGTCTTTCCTATAATATCTAATGTTTCACAAACATTCAAGTCTAATTGATCACGAAAGAAAATTTAAATGCATGATAAACACTTGAACAATATTCATCATTTGGAGAAATACGTTTTGATCATTTTTCATTTGCATAAAATAAATCTTATCCTTTTTTCTCACATGTACTTAAACAATAGGGCCTAGAATCTAGTTTAGGGATTCCCCTTAGGTAGGAAACTATTCATCCAAACCTAGAAGTGTGGGGCAATGTTGTCGAAGTGATAGTGGGCAACTTGCCTGTAGTATCCTTAGGTTTTCCCCTTGGAGAGGTTGGAATTTTCCTTTAGGGAGAATCCGAGAGATAACACGAAGTAATTGAATTTAGAATTAGGCACTATGGGAAGCCAAAACTACATAAGCGATCTAGTTTTCAAAGTGGCTTATTTCCAAATGGTTAAAAGACCCAAAAATCCATGGCTTCAAGAAGCATGTGCTCAATAGGCTGGAGGGAATAAAGAAGAGAGATTCAAAACTATAGGAACCTAATAACATGATGAATTAAAAAAATCAATGAAAAAAGTATACTGGATAATTGGCATCAAAAAGCGAAAAATTCCATAATCCATAGCATTAAGAAGCATGTACATAGGAGGAAAAGTAGAGGGAAAGGAGATTTATGATTGAAATAACCCTATGAGAAAAAAAATTAAATCACAATGAGTAATTGAATTCAATTACAAGCATTTCAAAAGGCCAAAAACACACAACTACTCTAGTTTCCAAAGTGGCCCATTTTTTAATGGATAAAAGAGCCTACAAGCAATGATTTACAAAAGTATGTGCTCAATAAAATTGAGGATGAAGGGAAATGAGAGTCTCAATCATAGGAACTGTGTATTTGACTTCAAAAATGCCAACACAAGAGAGAAACCTTGAAAACTAAAGGAGATATGAGAGGGTTCACAAATTATAAAAGTCTAGTTGGGAGACAAGGGTGACACTACTGAAAAGGGACGACGAAGGAATCGAGAAGGGAAAAAAACGAAGTGAGGCAAGGGCAATAATTCTCCCATGGAAGGAAGTGAAAAGGGGGAAGAAGGTATATTCCTTAATAAAGAGTAAATCCAACCCATGGATAGTGGGTTCAACCCGAAGTGGGCCACCAAAAGGATGAATTAGATTGGCAATCCCGTAGGGCAGGGATGAAGTTTCCAAAATTACCACAAATAATGTGAGACAACCTAATTTCCACTCTTAAAAGGATGGAACTGACTCAATAAGGTATAATTCTAAGTTCAAGAGAAAGAAAATTTCGGTTAAAAAGAGAATCTTTGTTGATCAAGGTTGTGGGAATGTGATTGTTTCGAAGGATTTTGGTTTCATGCTTCACATGTTTTCCAACAATAGTTGCAAAACAAGAGAAAAAAGTTACTTCCCAAATTACATTCATGTAAGCCTACTTGGCTTATTTTTGTGCATAAAAGTAAAAAGAGAGGAAAGGAAAACAAATTGTTCACCTTCCACAAAAGTTACCCAAAAATAAAGGTTCCTTAACCCATTGTCCCTAGTGCGATCAATTGCTATTTTTTTCTATGGGTCCAAGCTCCAAGCAAAAGAACTAAGGCTAAGAGAATATGTCAAAGGGAGGCAGTGAATGAGGGAATATGAGGTTAAATCAAAGAGCCATGGGAGACAAAATAAAGGGGGAATAAGGGAAGTAGCTTTTCATGATGTCAAGATGTTGGGTTTTAAGCCATGAACATGGAGATGAGAGTGAGAAGCCTTAGTGATCCTCCATGAATGGAGGGTTTCCACTACTATGGTAACAAACCATTGGAATAACCTAAGAAAAACTAGGTGAAATATCTGCACTCATCTACAAATAATCACCATTAATAGAGACTGTAAATGTTACAATGAGCGACATGGGATTTATTACCCCCTATAATAGCATTGGTGTTTTGAAGTTCTTTTTTCAACAAATCTGTGATCTGATGCAGTTGGAACGGAGCAATTTGAGGTTCAGAGCAGGAATCTTCCTACGAGAGTTGATAGTTACTCTATTGTGAAACTTTTATGCTCATCCCAGCACGTGGAATACTTGTGCTTTCTAACGAAACACCTACCTGGTGGTGATCCCTGACAAAACTCATGCTTTGGAAAAGATGGAGACACTTGTTACAATCAAGCTCATAAAGGGCAATAGGAGAGCCATCCTTCAAACTAAATATGGCTGACATTAAGGAAATAATCAAAGTTGATCCAACGGGGAAATGGTAATTTCTCACATGTTACAATTGAAATATCATATGTTTATAGATTGTTTCATTGTCCCCTTCTGATGACATGTATTGCGAAATGGTCATTTCTCGCAATGTTACAATTGATATATCATATGTTTATAGATTGTATTATTGTCCCCTTCTGATGACATGTATTGCATACCGTTTAGAATAGAGCAGACCAGCTAAGGGAAGCTTAAATCAAAGGTTGAAATGGAATCTAACAGTTACTATTGAAAAGGAGTTACATCTACAATGTTATTGGCTTCCTTTGCAAGTTGGTCAAAAATGCTGCTAAAAACACGTTGTTTGTCAAAGGGACATTGGGTGTAGTATTCTATTGAAATAATCTACATCGACACCAAAATAGGTCAGGGTAGGTTTTTGACCTTGTTGGTTAATAGTTGATGGAGTCCTAAGCCAACCTTTCAAAAAGAGGATTTTCTTCCCAGCACACTTTGGCTCATGGTGAGAAGGTTCTTAAGAGGAAGTCTACCAGCATGAAAGGGAGTTTAATGAACTCTCCAAGGCAGCATCCCAATGTTGAAGTATTAGCTAGAGTAGTAAGCTCTAAGGTAATTTTGTAGACTCCCCTTGACAGCATGCTCAAGCCGAATTTGATAGCAAAACCAACGGTAAACACAGTAATGAATGAAGAGAGAAGCATTGCAGATCACTAAACTTCTTATCTAGAATTTCCAGGAGAATGTCATGTATAGGGTAGAAATCAGTTAGAGTTCATTTGGAGGGTCTTTTTACTATTTCCTGGCAGTGTTCAACCTAGAGATTGTCAACAACCACAACTAAGGAAAGTGCTCTATAAAAAATATATTAAGCAATAAAGATAAGAAAAAAATAATACAGAAGTGTGGTTGAAGAATTTGGAGGGCACTGTTACAGAGTTGTAAAAAGAGTATCCACCCTCCTGCAAGTTCGTTGGTACAAATTTCAGTACAAAAGAGCATTGCCACAACTATTGTTAGTATTTGAGACTTGTGATATGTGTGTGTGGAGGCATTGGAAGATAATATAGGTGGGCTGACCTATATATTTTAATAATGTATTGACATGTCGAGTTTTGATTAGAACCGACTTGTGCATTTCAAAAGGATGATAAAATTGGGGGACCGACTTTTGGGACTATTTCAAATTAATTTGATGTAAAAGGGCATCAGGTCCGCAACTTGATTCGGGCTTTAATGTCACTATATGTTTTAGGAGTTGGCCCCTTTTTGGAAGCTTGTTGGCTAAGTCGGGCACTGTGTAGATTTTTGGGGTTTATTACCCACTTTGAGAACTAAAATGTCCACTTGGATGATGCATGGGGCTACAACATGCACCTTAAATCCCACATATCCACGGTTGAAGATTATGTTTGTCGATTTACTGGAGGAAGAGGAGCTTTGAAGGGCCTTTGGAGGTTGTATGCCACATCAAAGCCCTCACCTCTTCCTTTCATTTAGGGAGATGGGTCATCGTTCAAAGCTTATGCCCCTTGGATTTTGTACATGTGGCATTAATGCCCCCAAATTGTGTTGTTTTAAATTATTTAATTATTGAAGAGGGATGTTTGCCCCTCCATAGGATAGAATAGGGTATTTCAGCCTAGAATATAGTATTTAACGTAAAAGGAAGTTGAACACTTCCTTTATAAATAGAGATGCACTCCCTCTCATCACAACTTGACAGGGAGAAATATTTTAAGAGACTTCCTTTATAAATAGAGATGCACTCCCTCTCATCACAACTTGACAGGGAGAAATACTTTAAGAGGTTTGAAATTTCTGATATTTTTTGGAGCATTTTGAATTGGTTTCAAAACATAATTAGAAGTGAATTGAACCTTATTTTTCATTTAGCTTCTTATGAAATATTTATATTAATACTTTAATATAAAGTAATTAATATTATTGAAGTGTACTTTACTTTTATATTAATACTTTAACATAAAGTAATTAAATATTGTTTCCCAATTTTCAAAATACTCTTTATGAAATATTTATCCTTCTACATCACTTGCTGATAAGAATAGTAATATAAAAAAACTATGGCCAATAGTTTACCAAAACCCTTTTCCTCTTTCATTTTTCTTTTCCCTTATTTTTTCTTTATTTTCTTTCATTCTTTTTATTTTCCCTTATTTTTTCTTTATTAAGAGAAACAAATGGGCCACAAACGTGGAGGTTATTTGCAGTTTTTTTCTTTTTTTTTTCTCTCTTTTTTCTATGCCACAACAAAATCCACTTGATCAAAGATCAGAGAACCAACGGGACAACCGAAAAATTGACCATGAGCCAGCAGAAAGACTTCTCTGATACCAAATGAAGTGGATCTTCTGGTGGTCCACTTCATGAAAACATCATTAATATATAATATAATTCCATATATCCATAATAAATAATATTTTATTTACTATCTCTTTTACATACTTACTTCAGATCATATGAAATACAATACGTGTATCTAAATACACGTGTGGAATGATAAGTTATTTCATCATGACTTATCATAGACTTATCATTTACATTATAATTCCTAATTACATATTAACAAACCTATAACATATTATTACATGATAAGAAATGTAATATACTTTAGATATATTACAATCAATCCTTAGTTTTCTTATTATTTTTCCTCCATTGAAACTGCCATTGCATTGACTCTATTTTCCAATGAAAAAACATTGATCTCTAGTCCTCTGATCATTTTTCATACTCTAAAGCTGCATGTTGTCATCCTCATACACACTTGCAAACATGAGCTAAGTGCTGCTCCACAATGCCTAGGTTCAAAGCCCACATTGTCACTTTGACTTGAACCTCTT
>CBVK0100357391.1:0-12809 GCA_900067695.1 Picea abies
GAAATGAGAGTGGAGATATAACACAGAAATATACAGAGATATTGAAATAAATAGTAATATAACAAATATATATCGGAAATATAACCATAGGCAAAGATATATAGTAATACACGATTTCTATTAATGAAATAAATGTACAGAGACTATAAAAATACAAAGTGAAAGACTCACTAGAATGGTGGTAGCTTATCTCTAAGAAGAGATGTGCCAGCTACTTGCATTCACAAGGAGATGATTACAATGAGGCTCTGAAGGCCTTTTTACAATAAACAGGAATTACAAAATCCCTATAAATCCAAAAACCTAACCCTAGGAGATGAGGTGCCAAAAGTCATGTGAGCCCCGTTTGGGTAAGTTAGTACATCAACTTCCCGGGGTCTTAACTTTTGCATACGATCTTTGTTTTATGCGTATGATAGCCCATTGGAATGGTATCATCGAGGAGATTAATTTTGGGGGATAAATCATTCCTTCAGCTATCATTGAGAATATTTATCTCGAAAAACCTTCATTTAGGCCCTCAAAATATCCCCAGAAGTTAAAAATTGCTAAAAATAGTAAATTAGCAAAATTGCCAGAAGTTTTGAGCCAGTTGGAAAAGGTGGGTGGCCACCGATATCCGCTGGGATCAATGCATGTGGGTAGAAATACATAGTACTAGTCATTCTCATCTATCATAGTTCTTTTGTTAAGGTTTATTTTACTCCAACATAAACAACAATACTATTTTGCACTTGTAGAAGTCTAGTTGTTCTAGGTTTGAGAAATTAGTCTCAAAGCACAATAAGTGGTCATTTTTTTTGTATGAACCACATTTTTGTTAAGGTTAATTTAAAGTATTTCAAGACTATGTTCCTAGTTGAATACACACGAGTAAAAGAGTTGTGTTCATGTTATTATGCAGGGTTAAGCTTTAATTTTTAGAATAGTCAAAATCTTCTGCAACAATGCTAAATAGACAATTTTTGTATTGTTTGAGGGTTCGGTTTTAAGTGAAAATATTCAAGTATCAAAGTTGGTTGGACCTGCTCATATGATTGTAAAGATCTCTACCTGGTGAATATATATTGAAGACAATTGTATTTTCTTGCTCAAGTCTTTATGTGTTTTAATATTATCTTGGATGCTAATTCGTGATATGTGCAATGTACATTTCCTTATTCCTTCAACTATTGTTTTAATTCATCTTTTTTTTGTTATGCAACCTCTTAATCAAGTTTTTTTTAGTAAAAATATCAGTTATTTGGAAACCCGTTGGATGATTTGTATCTATATATTTGTCTAGGTCTTAAAATATCATTTTAAATCTTAGTTCTCACACAATAACTAATTCATTTCATTACTTGATGTTGTTTATTTTTTTTATCTTTCCATATCCTAAAATTTTCATCAAAGATCATACCATTAGCTAAGGATAACTTGCAATCATACCATTTGGAAAGTCCAACCATATCATCATCTTTGAAAACCTATCCTATAGATGACCAACAAAACAAACTTATCAAAAAACCAACCATTCCAAATTTGAGGTGGTCTAGTTCTACCTTTTAGCAGTCGGGTGTGGAATTTAGGACCAACATATTATGGCATCATTGTTGGGGAACTGACTAATGAAATATCTTTCTCTGGGAGAATGGCAATGAAAATATATGATCTTTTATGGTGAACAAAGATCATACAGAAATGTGAATTCCATATTTCACCTCGTGACTCCACTGAATGCAAACCGATTAAGAAATTATGGCTCCCAGGAAAGGAGCCAGGAAATAAAATCTCGAGCCTACTAAAACTACCAAATTCAACGTTGATCTTAATGGTGACACAACCAACCCTGATTCATAGATACAATTAAGGAAGAATACCATTTCTAAGAGATACCCCTTTCCATCCAAAGGCAAGGCCACTGTTGAAAAATTTTCCTCTATCCAAAACCATAAGCAGCTTAAGGTTATATTTTTTCAAAATTCCCTTGTCATCAGTCCTCAGACATCCCTGTCTTAAATTATTCTTCATCATATCTTCCATCAACAACACCCACAAGTCCTCCTCAACTTTAGGATCCAATTATCCCAAACATGGTTGTCAATAGGATAGTGGTCATCATTACAGCCATGTATGCACCTTTAGTGCTGCCACAGAACTTGATTACCCTCCCCATAGGTGATTACATGAAGTATCTACCAAGGTAAAATGGTGAGGGGGGTGTAACTGTTGATGAACATTTTGGTGGCATTTTATAGTTTTGCAGACAACTTTAATAGTGAACATGCAAATGTATGGATGAGGTTGTTTATGCAGAATCTAGATGGGGAGGTAAGGAAGTGGTTACATGACTTAACCCTTGCTTCTATTACAAGAATTGAGCCATTGGATCAGGATTTTCTAAAACAATGGGGGGATAGGAGATACTATTTTTATTACATAACTGATTTTGGGGATTTCTAAAGGAAGAGTGGGGAGTCTGTATCAGATTTCACAAAGAGGTTAAAAAAAATGTATAACAAGATTTCTGATGAGATCAAACCAACTAAATCCTTAGCCAAGATCACATTTGAAAATTCATTTGATGCATAATTCTCTCTTCTATTGAGGGATATAAGGTCCACCACTTTGTTTTCCATGAAATAGGCAGCTATTGAAGTTGAGTCCAATATCCTAGAATCACAAAAATTAAAGAACAAATCATATAGGAATAAAAAGAAATAGAGGGAAGAGTTTCCTTCCTCTTCCAAACCAATAGGATTTGATCCAAATTTAGATGAGATGACCAGTACCTTGAAATCCATAACCTCAAAGATAACCAAGATGAAATGGGAAACCAAGCAACCAAATAGGCCATATCAAGATGTTGGAAACAAAAACATGAATCAAGTTAGAAGGCTGACTAATGCTCCTCAAATCATGCAGAGAGAGAGAGGAGAAACGTTGAGGATTAAAGATTTCTACCTCCTTTATAGAACAATGAGATTGAAGAAATGGATGTAGAGAGTTCTACTATAGATGATGATATTGTAATGTTCAATGAGATCAATCTTTATCCTAGTCACCTAACACAACAGGACTATGAAATATCACAATTGTCAAGCTAGTTTGATGATGAAGTGAAGGAAGGGGAATTTTTTCAAATTCATCCCCAAAAGAAGTATTATTTAAGGCCTAGACCAAGGGCTCCCAAAGAAACTACCCCTACTCAGGAAAAAAATTCAGATCTTCCTCCCAAACAAAATTGATCAACCTCTTCTATCTAATCCTGTTGTGCCTGAAGAAAAAGAAGCAAACAGACAACCAATGTTTTTCATCATAGAGCATGAGTTGATTAAAATAAAGATCTTTGTACCTATAAAAAAATTTCTAAAAAATGAGGCATTCAAGAACTCTATTTTGAAGGTATTGAAGCCACATGTTTATGCTCTGACATATGATGTAATCAACTTGCAATATGAAAACCCTACCATTACTGTGGACCCACACATTGAATATGGATCCAATGCTTCTCCACCCTTTTATATATCCTTCAATTTCCATGAAAAAATATTGCATAATTGCTTGATGGACTCAAGTGCCTCTCATAATGTCATGACTAAAGTTGTAATAGAATATATAAGACTAGAGATCACCAAGCCCTACTAGGATCTTTAATCATTTGATTCTAAAAAGGTAAAATTATTGGGAATGATTAAAGATCTGGTGGTTTCTTTGTCTCAACTACCCATGAAAAGTGTTGAGATGGATATTGTGGAAGCTAAAATTCCCCCCAAGTTTGGTATGATTTTGTCTAGGACATGTGCCAAGAAAGTTGGAGGATCCCTGTAGATGGATCTTACATATGAAACCATTAATGTATTTGGAGGGGAACACAAGAGGTTATACAAGGAGGTCATATTGGCATATAATTTTAGTGATCACCCAAATGCATGTAACCATATGATTTATGATGTTGTGATTGAAATATGGTCATCTATTTTCGATATAAATGATGATGAACTAGAAATATCAGTCAACAAATGCATAAATCAACCATTGATAGATCCAGGGAATGAGGTATGGAATATGTATTTCGATGGCTCATTTTTAAAGGATGGTTCTAGGGATGGTATATTCCTCATTTCTCCTTCAAAGGAGGTGATTACACTCTCATATAAGTTGGAATTTGAAACAACTAACAACATATAAGAATATGAGGACTTGGTGTTGGGATTAAGGGCTGCTATTGACATGACCATTGACATATTGGAAGTCTTTGGTGACTATGAGCTGATTGTAAACCAAGTCAAAGACATTTATCAAGAAAAACGAGAAAGGATAAAGAAGTATAGAAATGAGGTATGGAACTTGGTGGACAATTTCTTTCTAGCATTTAATATTTCCTTTGTTCCTAGAGAGGCTAATCAGAGGGAAGATTCTTTAGCCTTGGTTGTTATCACCTTTAAACCTCCTATTAGTCCAAATTTCAAGTTTGAAGTGGAGGTGAGACATAAGATAGCCATACTAGACAATGTCAAGAATTGGTAGGTATTTAGTGATTGGAAAACCATTGAAGAGTTCTCAAACATCTCCTTTGATCAGGAGAATGAGGAAGATGAAATAGGAAATCAACAAAAATATCATTTTTTGAACAAGGTGGTTTGCCACAACATTATGGAACTCAAGACAAACCATATCCCAAGAGTTTTAGTGCCACTGGAGAGGTTGTTTGACAGCAATGACATCTGCAGGAAATTTGTCATGAAAAATCAGGAGCAAGAAGTAGTGGACTGCAACATTGGGATAGTTGCAAATCCCAAACTAGTCAAAACATCCAAGGAACTTCCAAAGGAACAAAGAAGCAGGTATGTCAGCCTCATGAAAAATTTTGTGGATATTTTTGCATGGTCTTATGAGGACTTGAAGACCTTTGACACTGACATCATTCAACACAAGATCCCTCTGAAGGCGGGCTCAATGTGGGCTCAAAACCATTCAGGAAGAAAATTAGACAATTCAATCCTCTGATAATTTCCATTATTAAAAAAGAATTAATATGAATTCTTGATGCTAAAATCATTGTTCCCTTAAGATACTCAGATTGGGTAGTCAACTTGGTGCCTATTAGGAAGAAGAGTGGAGAAATACGCTTGTGTGTTGACTTCAAGAACTTGAACAAGTGTTCTCTAAAAGAAAACTATCATTTTCCCAAGATGGACCATATTTTGCAAAGGGTAGTAGGTGCCCACAGAATTTCCATGCTGGACGGATATTCTAGTTATAACGAAGTAGCAGTGCTTGAAGAAGACAAAGAGAAAATATCCTTCACCACCCCATGGGTCACATTCATTTATGACAAAATTCCCTTCGGTCTAATGAATATAGGGGCCACCTTCCAAAGGGCCATGGAAATTGCATTTGTGGGTGAAAAGGACAAGTTCATCGTTATATACCTGGATGGCATCACCATCTTCACTAAATCTAATGATGAGCATCTACAACACCTAGAGCATATTTTTTTTAAATGCAGAAGGTATGGAATCTCCTTGAATCCAAAAAAGTCCCATTTTGCTATGTTAGAAGGAAAAATCCTAGGCCACATTATATCAGCATGGGGAATAAAAATATACCCAGAGAGAATTGACGCTATCCAAAAAATTGACATCCCTGGGAATAAGAAGGTTATTCAATCTTTCATAGGAAAAATAAATATTTTAAGGTGCTTTGTGCCAAATTTTGCTGAAATCATAAGACCTATTACTAACATGTTGAAGAAAGATGCTGACATCAAATGGTCACTAGAGGCCAAATAATCCTTCTAGAGGATTAAGAAGGATTTGGTCGAAGCCCGTGTGCTGGTTAGTCCAGACTATTCTAAAGAATTCCTCATTTTCTCCTTTTCCTCCGAGGAAACTATTATTGCAAAAGAATGAAGAAAGGCATGAGAAACCCATTTCCTTATTCAGTAAAGAGCTACAGGATGCTGAACTAAAATATGATATATTGGAGAATCAAGCCTATGCATTGGTCAAAGATTTAAAGGCCTTTAGGGTGTATGTTCTGCAGTCCATCGTAATATCTTATGTTCCTAGCAGCAGTGTGAAGGAAATTCTAGTTCATCCAGACAGTGAAGGGAAGAGGGGAAAGTGGATTTTAAAATTGTTAGAGTATGACCTACACATAAATCCCACCAAGTTGATTAAGGAGCAGGGCCTTGCAAAATTGTTATCAACTTCAAACTGCAAAGCACTCGAATTACACCATACTTTCACCCAATCAGATGCCTCCATGATGCAGGTTGGAAAGGACAAAATGTAGGTATTTTAGAATTACTCTCTTTCACCATGGTATAGAGATGTTTTGTACTTTTTGAATCACCTACAATTTCCACCTGAATTGGAAAACTCTAAGGCTAGGTCTCTTAAATTGAAATTTGTAAAATTATGCATCATAAACTAGAATTTGTATTGGAGAGATCTTGTTGGTATTTTGCTAAAATATCTGGATGAGGATGAGTCTAAACAAGTCATAATATATATGCATAGATGGGCTTGTGGATTACACCAACATTGGAAAGCTACAACCCTCAATATTCTGAGGAAAGGATACTACTGGCCCACCATCTTCTCTGATGTGTTTTCCACAATCAGAGTTTGTGATGAATGTTAGAAATTTGGTGGAAAACATAAATTACTCTCACTACCCCTAAATCCCATCACTCCTAGTGGTCCCTTTCAACAATGGGGATTATATACTTTATAGGTGAGATAAACCCACCCTCTAGTGGACAGCATAAGTGGATTCTCACTGCCACTGACTAGTTCACTAAGTGGATTGAAGTTGTGTCCACCAGGAATGTTACTGACAAGGTGATCATAAATTTCTTGGAAACAAATATATTTTCTAGGTTTGGTTGCCCCAGGAATTTAGTAATAAATAATGCCCAAGCCTTCAATTCCAAGGATATGATTGACTTCTATGGGAGTTACAACATTGTCCTAACACATTCTACACCCTATTACCCAAAGGGAAACAGGTTGGTTGAATCATCAAACGAGAACCTCATCAAGAAGTTGTTGGAAGAAAACAAAAATTCTTGGGACTCTAAGCCTATATATTCCTTGTGGGCTGACAAGATCAACACCAAGAAATCATTGGGAGCCTCACCATTTCAGCTAGTTTATGGGGTAGATGTTGTCTTTCCTACTTAGCTTGGTCTACCAGTCTTAAAATTTTTACAAGAAGAAGTTGAGGAACCTAATGACATCCAGAGAATAATTTTTCATATTATTGAAGTAAAAAAAAAGAGAGAAGAATTAAATTAGAGAACTGAGGCATACCAGAGCAAGTTCAAGGAAACCTTTGATAGGAAAACCAAAAAGGTAATCTTTTAAGAAGGAGATCTGGTCTTGAGGTTAGATGCCAGGGGGGAAGACAGGCCTAAGCATGGTAAGTTTGATAATATTTGGTTTGGTCCATTCAAAGTGGTAAATGTTATGGATAATAATACATTTATATTGCAAAACCTAGATGATATTCAGATCTTTGGAGGCCCAGTCAATGGGTGCTTCCAGAAACATTACGTTGCTTAATGGATCAAAGGGGGTCCTTCTTGTACCATAGTTGTTTTTCATTTTCATTTTGATTTGATATTTTTATTTTAATAAAGACTCCATAGGCCAATAAAGGCATTGGGGTGTAGCTGTAATTTTAAGTTTCAAATTGAATAAAGACAGAGAGCATGGCTAGCAGAGAAAAACAGAGGTAAGTTACAACAAATGGGAGCATGTTTTGAGAAGTAAGGCACATGATATACTATTCTTCGCACCTCACAAGGAATTTTTATCCCCAATTGGAGCGATTGTTGAAACCTAGGTCTTCACCTATTCTCTTTCCCTCCTTTAGCCTATACATCTGTAAAGTTTGGTTTTTTACTCACTTTCTTCTCCATGGTTTAATGACTCAACTTGGATTGTTCTTACCCTTCAACTATATTTCCACTGTTTTCTTTCTTTCTTGGAAGGTTATTGCACATTTTGATTTGGGTTAATAACATATGTTATCTTGATTTATCATTACTGAGCTTATAGCAGGTTGGTCAAGACTTTTTAATGCAGAAAAATATTGATTGCAAGAATAGGCATGTTCTTGAAAACAGTTGTAAAGCGCATTGTTTTAATTATTTAAACGTTCAGAAATTATTTTAAGTATTTGAAAATGCTTTATTCGTGCCTACATGCATATGCATGATCATGTGAACTCAAGTTCAATAAATTTTACCTCTGGATTCATCATTACACAGTTTGTGTTAAGATCATGCAAGTTGCACCTTTAGTTCTCATCATCACAACTTTACAGGAAATTAAAATCACAGGTGGAAAATTACATTAGATTGAAATTCATGTTCAGCTCATTGTTTGCAACAAAGGGGTTCAACCCAAAATGGTATCTCCCCGAGACCGATGGAAGCTAAATAGAACAAAGCCACAGGGGCTCAAGTTGGTCAAAGTTGTCCCAGAAATCAGAGATATTTTTGTCAAAGAAGAATGGTACAAATTCATTTGTGCCTTCGAGAGACATCATACATGTGTGGCTTTGCTGTTTGCATAAATGTTCGATAGGTTCCTAACCCAACTCGAGGACACCTATATCTACATTACAGAACATTTCATCGGAGCATCATGTGCTCTCCCGGTCTGTGGATAAAGGTGGTTTAAGAATGGTAAATTACCCCCAGAGCTTTGCGATAATGTTTTGGTATTAGAGCACCAAAACCATGACTATAGCTAGGGAATTCCCACCACATGGATAGAGGAAGAATGGAAAGGAAACCTCACAACAATCTAGAGATACATCACAGGTAAGGGCCAATTTTTTATTGTGGATTGTTACCACCTTCGGTTTCTCATGCACCTGAGTTGGGATAAAGAATTAAATTTACCCTTTTATTTACTCAAGAATTTAACTAAGATGGTCAGAAGGGTTCAAAGTCACCCCAATTCTGCCCACAAAAGCTTATATCATAAAGTTTTGATTAAAATTTTGGTGTTATTCGCTTGGGTGAAATTGAAATTCCCTCGGACCACTTTCTACAATCTGTGGGTTTACACGAACAAGAACAACAACTCGATCCACATATTCAAGGTGAAAAATATGAAGGCAATCCAGAAGGGAGGGTTTCCCTTGAACCTGGTAGTTCATCGAAGGTTTCCTAGCAAACAACAAATAAGAAAAAGGCCTCTAAAACAAAGGGTACCCCATAAAGAACAAACAAGTCAACAACCCCAATGAAGGAGGAAACCCCTCGAATGCAGTTGATATATTCCACTACAAAATGAAGAGGAAATGAAGGTGGGAGAGTTTCTAGTATGCAGCAATAATCACAGTATACACCACAGGGCTCATTATCACCCAGCCATTCAGAGGATGAATAGGTGACTCCCACCATGCAGCAGAGAAAAGTGCCTAAAAAACAATGAGAGGGAAAATGAGATCTAAGCAACATAGTCTTGAAAATGCAAAGCAAGAATTTATTCCCATAGAAAAATTACTTAAGGAGTCCCCTGAAGCTACGCAAAAAATAAAATAAATGGGAATCAAGGCCCTGGAATGCCTAGTAATCCCAATAGGAAAACTAGAATTACAAATCAGTTAAGACTGAATTCCAAGGCACTTTTTAACCCATCATTGAAAGACCTCCAACCAATTGTAATTGAAGATGAGGACAACTCTGAATTTGCCAACATGGAAGAAATGGCAGTTCATACACTGAAGAAAATGACAGGGGATAAGGAAAAGTTGAAATTTTGTAAGGGTAAAACTTCAGGCGTGCAAATTGCAGCTGTCAAAATAGAGTACCCTGAAAATTCAAGTTTACAACAAGATGCATGTGACTTTGGCCCAGATCCTGAGCATGATTCTAATGGAATTTACCCAAATGCAGGGTTACCCTCCAATCTTCAGATGGCATCAAGCTAGAAATCAAGACCAACATATCAAAAATTCAGGGGTCTATAAAAGAAACACATGGAAGAGGGTCTGAAGTAATGCACAAGTATGAAATGAGATCCAAAAAAATCAAAGTGTTAGTTGATCATAATAAATATGTCATGGATGATGAGCAAAGGTTGAAAGAGAAAGGTAAGAAACAAGTTTTAATTAAACCAAAGGAGGAGGTTGATGATGTTGTAAAGGATAGCCACCAGGTGCAAGCATTAAAACAACAAATTCATACTTTGCAACAACAGAATCAAGAGTTTGAAAAGCAACATTCTAAGTTGCAAAAGAAGTATCAAAAACTACAAAGAAAGCATTAGAAAACATGCTTCTTCTTGAAGGAGATAATCTAAAGAAAATTGTTGTTGTTAGAGAAGAAGAGTCTAAGGATGATTCCAACTAATCAAGCTATCTCCCAGTTAGTCTCCAGCTAGATTGCACATGGGTAATCATGCACAGTTTTAGTTATTCTCAATTGTCATAGGTTTTTGTTAAGGGTTATTTTTCTCCAACATAAACAACAATTGTATTTTTCACTTGTAGAAGTCTAGTTGTTCTAGGTTCGAGACATTATTTTCAAAGCATAATAAGTGGTCATTTTTGTGTGATATGAACCATGTTTTTGTTAAAGATAAAGTTAAATTATGTCATGACCATGTTCCAAATTGAATACACTCGAGTCAAGGAGTTGTTTTCAGGTTGATATGTAGAGTTAAACTTTAGCATTCAAAATAATTGAAACCCTCTACAACAATGATAAATAGGCAGATTTGTATCATTGAAGGGTTTGGTTTTTAGTGAAAGATTCAAGAATTAGAATTGGTTGGACCTGCTCTTATGATTGTAAATATCTCTACCTAGTGAATATATATGTTGATGACAGTTGTGTTTTCTTACTCAAGTCTTTATGTGGTTTAGTCTTATATTGGATGAAAATTTGTGATGTGTGCAATGTACATTTCCTTCTTCCTTTCATTTATTGTTGTAATTCATCTTTTTGCTGACATGCAACCTGTCAATAAACTATTTCTTTAGTAAAAAGATCAATCATTTATCAACCTATTGGATGATTTGTATCTGGATATTTGTTTGAGTCTTAAAATATCATTTTGAGTCTTAATTCTCACACAATAGGTAACTCATTGTATTTCTTCTTGTTGTTTCCTTTCTCTATCTTTCCATATCCTCACCTATTCATCCAAATGTATGCCTTTAACTAAGGGGAACCTGCAGTCATATTGTTTGACTAGTCCAACTAGGTTCCTTATCTTCATAAACCTATCGATTGGAAGACCAAAAAATCTAATTAATAATAATAAAAACATTCCAAAACTTGAGGTGGCCTGGCTCTGCCCTTTAGTAGGTAGGTGCAAAGTTTAGGACCAACATCTTCAGCAAGATGTATGTGTTAATACCATGTAAGAAGATAATTTCAGTGTAAAAATAAATGTAGTTTTTATTTAAGAAGGTATGGGTGAATTTTGGCTTACCATCATCAAACATTTCTGACCTTGATAATAGATTATTTAATAGCTACTTTTGACAAGCATTGCGAGTTTTGATGGATACTATGTTGAAGGGGATATTTCCTTCCATCCTCAGACACATTCTCATACATAGGTATTAAATTTCACCATTGTTTAATTTTTATGCATGTTTAATCATAAGCATACAAAACTTGGCATTCCAACAACCCATATGTGCAACATAGTTATAATTGCACACTACATAGAGAAACTCACAGCATCTTTGAAAGCATGTTGTGGATTTCTAGAAAAGGATCCATTAGTTTTTCTAGGTTTGATACACAAGGAAACAATAATAAAGGAAGTCACTTCTCATGGACAAGTCATAAGGTTTCTAGACCACATTTAAAAGATTCATGAACACGGTCAAGGAACTTTGTGAAAGATTCAACATAAGTACAAACCTTGACATGATCGGTGTCATGCATACCATAGTTTTGTGTAGGAGGAATCATTTGGGATTAAATTCAGAAGAAATAATTTGAGGATAAATAGAGGAAAATCAATCGACTCATAAATGGTGGATGGGAGAGAATCCATTTAAGTTGTATTTTCTAGCATGTATGGGAATTCATCCAATTATAATGTAGATCTCTTGAAACTCTATGATCCCCGCACATGCGATAATCATAGTCGTCCATGACTTACATATTGTGCATGACTTGGGTATGAATTATAACATAAAGATACTTCCAAGGAAGACCAACTGATACCAAGAAAAAACACACCTCTTATCTCCACCTCTTCATCTTAATGAAACATATAATATAGACCAAAATTTGAACACACCAATTGCAAATAGGCATGCCTCTTCGCATTCCCTTAAGTTACATTGTAAACTATTTATATGTCTTCCCTAGATATAATTGAGTTGGACATAGTTGGTAATAGTTATTAGATTTTATTATTAAATTGTAAAACTTCATGCTCTTGATTTTTGCAAGGAAAACTTCACTAGGAAACTCACAGGATGCTTCCCCACAATCAACCCTCTAATAGGATAGCATACCTCCCTTACCTTTGAGGGGTCACTAATAATATTGTGAAGGTCCTAAATACAAAGGAAATTGAAACCCCATTCAATTAGTTGGTAACTAGTAGACAAAAAATGAGGTCTGTAGAAAACATCATTGACCATCATCAACACAAAGGTGTTTACAGGGTTGCATGTGTTAGAATATAATGGATGTACTCATTTTACCATTGACAATATCTCTATTGTCACCCAACCATAGGCCGAAGCCACCCTCTGAGCACCTTAACCTTGATAAATAATCACTCCGGAAGCAAAACCTAGGCTAGATAGCCAAACAAAGGGTAGCG